>JAWNPG010000023.1:2480000-2610000 GCA_035045145.1 Drosophila meridionalis
GTATTGTTATCGATTTTAAACGTTATCGAAAACAGGTTATAAAATTATATCTCCCACACATTTAGAGCTAGACCCCTCAAATTTTGCATATGGATTCACGTGAATTTTATGCAATTTCTATTTTTTTATTTTTTGGATACCGGCTCTTTTTACTAATTAACCCCCCCCCTCTACAACCATTGAGAGTCTGTTACAATTATAACCATGTGAATAAATTAGCATTTTTATAAAATGTAAAAAATTCAATAGAATCATATGCTGAAATTTTCATCAAATTCCGTTAAGTCAGTCCCGATTTATTTAACAAAACGTTTGGCCAATTATCACACGCTCGCGGCAAGCAGCGACGCACAGCAAAAAACATTTAGACATACACATACATTGAAACGTGCAAGCGCGTCTGCTTTTGCATGTGCACAGCCGCTTCTGTGCATTTTCAGACGCTTCTGTATTTTTGTATTTGTCATATATCACCGTTTACACGCATACATTGAAACAGACCACCGTTTTTGTATGTACACATACTCATACATTCATTTGCGCGTATTTCACCATATTCTAAGAATCACAATTGCGATTGATCTGCTTCTTTAGTTTCTTTTGTTTTGTATTTGTCACATATCGCCTTGTAGTACTACTTTACGTTTTTCCAACAAGCTATGCAATATTGATGTGGCGTAGTGGGTAGACGCAAAGCACATAAACGAAAGGTCTCTAGTTCGAATCTCGGTGACACGGCAGCGTAGTTTTTTTAATTTTTTTTTTTTTTATTTATTTTATAAAGATGAGGTTGTTGTGCTAGTTGAGATGATGCGCTCTAACGTTACATATGTAGTAAATAGATGCAGGTCGAGTTCAGGTGCGGTGATGTTTGTTTTTCTTCTTCTTTTTTTGTTAATTTGTTTATTTATTTAATTCTAGTTGAATAAAATTTCAAACTTATAATGTAATTTTGGAAAATTTAATGTTATATGCAAGCTATATAGCGTATTAAACATTGCAAATCGGACGGGGCTCAGGGGATCTCCAAGTCGGGCACCTCCGACTATAGTTTTCTTACTTGTTTATTATTATTATTATTATGGGTTTCCTACTATTCAAATTAAATTTATTTTTTATTATCATTATTTTAATTATTTCTTATTATTATTATTCCCGTGGTTTTCTTATTATTCAAATTAAATCAAATATTCAAATTAAAATAGCATATTATTTGATTTTTGCTTTGGCAATTAATTAAAACTTGGAAAGTTAGTCTGATTTCTTAAATATATATCTGAAATCTTTGCAAGTCTCAAGAATTTCTTTAGTTACCGAATAAAGTTGTAAAGTATTTCTGATAGTCAGCCAATTTTGCTAGTAGCTTGATGAATGCTTCCTATTAAAATAGTTACATGGTAATATAATAAAACTGTGTAAAGCTATTATAAATTTATAAATTTTAAATTTGTATTATTCAAATTAAATCATATAAATTCATTATTACATTATTTGATTTTAGTTTTGGTAATTAATTAAAACTATGAAAATTTAGTTTGTTTTCTTAAAAATATATCTAAAGTCAATGTAAATCTCAAGTATTTCTTTAGTTGCTGAATAAAGTTGTAAAGTATTTCTGATATTCAGCTACTAGCTCAAGGAATAATTGATATTAAAATAGTTACATGGTAATATAATAAATTCCACATAAACAGCTCCACGGCCAACTAAAACTGTATATAGCTATTATAAAGTCTCGCCCATCTCTGCATATGCCCACCGCCAGGCGGAACGTTCAACAGTTTTCTGTTCCATTTCAATTTCCGGTAGGGTCTGCCATTGCTCAGTTGGTGACAGCTCCCACGCGCTTTGGCCATTAATTTATTTCGCCATTTTAATTTCGCTTTCGTTTTCATGTTTCGGTCGCAAGGCCAAATGCAGGCACATTTGGATAAGGGGGGCGGGGGTGCGGAGCCGGAACAGCAACAAAAAAGGAGGAAAAAATTGTTGCATTAAAACGGGAGTGCAACAGCCGGCAGAGGCAGCGTCATTGCTGCTGCTGTGCGAAAATGAGCCAAGTTCATAGTTAGTCAGGGAGCATCGGTCGACGTCGACATCGACTTTGCAACGCTGCTGCTGCTGTTGCTGTTGCCGTTGCCGGCAGCGTTGCAGCTGTTGCTGTTGCTGCTGAGCTCCGCTTGTTTCATTTCATTTATTTCAGTCTGTCGGCCCCCACCTGCCCCCACCAGCCCCCGCCGCTTGGCTTATAATTTCGTTCAGCCATTAAAAATTTACTTACAACCCACTCGCTGCTCTTGCCAGCGCTCTGTGGGCTGCGCCGCAGTCGTCGGGCTGCGTCGCTCTCGTCCTCTTCCTGCGTTCCGTTCGTTAGTTTGTTTTGGCGCAAGCCACAAGAGAGCGTCAGCGTCGGCGACGCCGTCGCCAAATGAATGGGAATGAATGAAACGAAAATGAATAAATGATAATGAGAGCATTCGCAGCTGATGAGCCGGCCGTGGGAGCATCGCTGGCGTCGCTGCCGCCGAGCCCTGTGAGGGCGGCTGTCGTTGTTGTTGCTACTAGCTTCTGGTTGCTGCCTCTGCTCCTGCTCCTGCTGCTGCTGGTGCTTCGCTCATTTTCATTTTCGTTGATGAGATAATGGCTGTGTCTCTGTGTTTTTACTTTGCCTCTGCGTCGTCTGCTGCGACGCAGCCTCCGCTGCTGCTGCTGCTGCTGATGATGATGATAATGAAGTTGTTGCTGTTGCCTGCGCTAACGAGTGAATTATTTTAAATGTGGGTTTCAAGGTCAAGGTGATGCCGGCGCTTCCGCTTGGAAGTTATTGTTTTGCATTCCTCTTTTCGCTTCGCATTCATTAAGCGCCGCGTCGCCGCAGCCGTCATTATCGTCTAACGCTTTGTTGATTATTCGCACAGCGCAGGACAAGGCGGAAAGGTGAATAACCCACGAAGTCCTGCAACTGGTGGTTGCCTCGTTAAATGTGTCAGAGACTTCTACTAATTGATTTTGGCTCCGGATCGATTGGGTGGCTGCGGCCCGCCTCTGGGAGCTGCCATCGACAACTTTACGAAATTTATAAAATATTAAACTCAACTCTGTGAGCAGCAACACGACTGAACGAGCGACTGTCAGTCCGTCTGTCAGTCTGTCCGTCCGTCTGTCTGTCTGTCGGTTGGTTGCTGGCAGAGTCGAACGAGCGACAATGACGCACATCAAAATATGCAAATTGGAATTTCAAAAATACAGCAATATTGTTGAAGCAGTGGGCGACCCACTCCAGGCCCCGGCCCCGTAGTGCTCAGTGCTGCGCCCCGCACTACGTTCGCCCACGGCCAGAGCGCCGCAGCCTCTGTCTCTGCTCGTTTACACATACACACATATAGTTAACCCGATTTTGGGCGCATGCAAATTTCTCGTACAGCCCCTGCGGCTGCCAGCATCGCTGTCGCTGCTTCTGCTGCTGCCGCTGCCGCAGTTGACGCCACGCCTCAGGCAGCGACAATAACAGCAGCAGACCGAGCCACCATTATTCGCCTTTACCGCTGCACACACTGCTTCGCCGGCTCTGCGACTGCTAGGGGAAACAGGGCGGTGGCAGTAGCAATAGCAGCGTCCAGTGCGCAAGCGTCCTGCCCGCTGTCGTTATGCTCGCTTCATCTCTGTCACTTGCAGAGGCCAGCAAATGCTCGTTCACTCGCACTGCTCTGCCTGAGCGAGAGTGTGAGAGCGACTTCAACCACCACTAGAAACAACAACAACAGCACTAGCAGAAGGAGAAGCAGCAGCAGCAGCGTCGTTCCATTTCGTTTCGTGTCGCATAATTGCTGTGGGGAACGTTTTGGCAATCGAGACGTGAAAATTAACACTACGCCCCGTGCACGCAACCGAAGCGACGCGTCGCTCAGCATGTAATGAATGAAAATGAAAATGAGAAACAAAGCTACCGAAAATTACCCAAAAATGAAGTTTATCAGCAGTGGCAGCGGCAGCGGCAGCGGCAGCGGCAGCGGCATTCACCGTCGCAGTCGCAGCCGCAGCGACTGCGGCAGAGCCATCGCTATTGCCAGTGCTGAAAAAAAGAAGAAATTGAGTGACGTAACGTGGCGTCGGCGTCGCTGTCAGCAATTAAGCAACAGTTAAATTAAACGGGTTTCTAGTTCAAGGACACGCACCAACAACAACAGCAACGATTATAGCGACGTGCCGGCGCAGCAGATGCCCCGGCGAATTGGGATGGTCCTTTTATGGCTGCTGTGGAACGAGTCAATTGCGTTGTTGTTGCTTTTTAATTGTGAATCTCAGCTGAAGACTGGGAAGCGAGACAGATAGATGAATAGAAAAAGAGAGTGAGAAAGAGAAAGGGAGAGAGACAAAGCAATTTGCGTGAGATCTAGAGTAGATATGATTTGAGATATTTGGAATTCAATTAATTGCTTTTTGATATGATCTTGATATCATATTTAATTTTTAAAGTATTTAATTTAGGAATATTATTATATTTACTATTGTTATTATATTATATTATAGTTAATATATTTCGTTTGATATGAATTACAAAAACTGAAATTATTTAAATAAACAATAAAAATGTTATAATGAATATTTTTAAAGTTTTGTATTCACTAAATTGTTTTAAGATGTGTTCAAAAATATTATATATGACGGTACATATACATGTGTATACTAATATTACATACATACTACAAATTTGTATAACGTTTTAGGCGTTGATTTTATCACTTCTTATTAAAAAAAAAAATAAAATTTCATATGTATAATTTTGAGTTTAAACTTTTTTAATGGAAAAATAAATCTGTTTTATAAATACATATACAATTTGTTTTCTATTCACTATTTTATTATAAAACTTGTTAGTAAATTTACTCGACATTTTTATTTATGCAGATATAACGATAATCGTTATGTGATTTATAATTTTATATAAAGTAGTTGAATTGGTAAAACCTGATTTCAAATATTCCTGACATATATTAATATGATATGAATATACAAAAATATGTTTACGCAATCACCTTCAATTGATGTATAACAATTTTTCACAATATATGGACTATATCTTTTATGTCATCGCATTTAATGTGCTCTCACAGCTCTACCATCGCAATTAGTCGCGTCCAGCTTCTCCCATCTCTAAACTCTCTCTCTTTTCGGATTGCGAGTCGGCAACACGTGCTTTGGCGCTCATTTTCATTTGCGCGCTTTTCATTTTCATTCATTCAGCGACTCCCACTCGCCCGTTCCATTCCACCGCCGCCGCCGCTGCGACTGCCGTTCACTAATGACGACAGCGCAGCAGCAGCAGCGGCAGCAGCAGCAACAGCTGATGACGTCGACGCTTGTTCATTTTCTTTTAATTTTTGCTCAACCTCTGTTACGCGCTTTCTTTATTTTTATCGCCAACTTCGCAGCGCGACGAGCGAGCGAGCAGCTGTTCATTAAACATCTGCAAATGAGGCGTCGAAAAAGGGTTGGACGGCGCTTCAAAGTAGGCAATGGATAATCGCAATTGTTCGCAGCTTCGTCTGGCTGGCAGCGCTGCTGTCGCTTGGTGCTTGGCGCTTAATTGTGCGCACATGAAATATCGATTGTTGCCCAAAACAACTGTAGCTCCTCACGCTGCCTACGCAGCAGCAGCAGCGAGGACATCCAGAGGACAACGGCATGCGAATCGCAGCTAAGAAATGTATGTGAAAATGTGCCTTTTGTTGCTGTTGTCGCGAGTAGATGGGCTACATGTTACATATATATACATATATGTGTGTACATATATATTTTTATGAGATAAAATAGAAAATTTTGTTATCAGGCAGCAACGGCGAAAGGATATAAAGCAGCACACAGACACACACACAGGCCCTCGCACACACATGTCAGTGCTTTTCTAGTCATATGGGTGTAGGTGTGCGTGTGCGGCACTTGAAATGGCAACGGCAGCTACCCTCAGCTCGGTTGGAATCCTCTTTTCCACTCCAGCAACAGAGGCAGAGCCCGCTCTCAGTTGGCGTTGCCACTGCCAACGGAAAATGTCTTCGGGTTGAGTGCTTTTCCGGAGAAAATGTAATTTTCTCATGGCAGTCATCCTCGTTCGTTGTCGTTGTTGTCCTCGTCGAACGTCGCACGATTGAAGTGTCGGTCGGTTGGTTGGTTGGTTGGTTGGCTGCGTCTGCCTGGCCTGGTACCTAGGCGAAAAGGAAACTTAAAGTATGCTCCTTGCTGCTTGCTCCTTGCGCTTCGCCTCGACAGTTTCCTGTTGCCCTTTTTCACCAGCGCCTTGCAAATTGCTCACGCTTGTCTCCTGCATGTGTGTATCTCTGTGTGTGTGTATATATGTGTGTATGTGTGGCATTGTCGTGGCTGGTGCTGTCTTTGTCATTATCCTTTTGGGGGTATTGCGACGTGTCAAAGCAACAACGCCACGCTTGGCTGTCTCCTGCCTGGTCCCGGCTCAGTGTGCAGTAGCATCCATCAATTTGATGGATAAATATATGCAAATTGTGTATTAGCTGTCCTTGTTGTTGTTATCCTTTAGCAAACAGACGCACACCACAGCCACATCCATGATGCTCCATCCCCATCCACATCCCCACTCACATCCACATCCCCATCAATAGGCATGTTGACGCTGCTGCTTGAGCACTTTTTGGGCCTGTGAATCGAACCTCGCAGTGGGCAGCCCCAACGCATTCGATAAGTCATGTTAAAATGCAATACTTGAGCAGTTGTAGCAAGTGCAAAGCAAAAGTTTTTAGTGGTTCGGCATTATCTTACCCCAGTTCCCAAGGAACCAAGGAACCAAACGTCGCTAATTGAATTAGCAAACGTACGGGTTCACACGCCTCGGGGCAGAAGGATATTTTTTGGCTTTTCCCTTTCAATATTTCTACATGTGTAAGCTGAGTCGCGGGGCAGCCCTTATGCAAATTCCTTGACACTTAGGGTTGTAATCCTTTCCAGCCAAAAGGAAATAAAGAAAAGCGATTTATATGCAAAATCCTGCGCAAAAGAAATGACTGTGCACAGGACCTGAGCGATCATCGACGCGCACGAAAAAAAAAACGATCAAATGTCGCTGCTGTTGTTGTCATTGTTGCCTCATTTGCATTTGCATTTGAATGCCGAAACGCAGAAAGGTTAGAGGACGCGTCACACTGTGAAAATTAATATTTTGGCTCGTTTTGGTTTTTGCCATTTCTGATTGTGCGCAAAATTTATGCAAATTTTCCACCATATGACAGACAAAAGAAGTTGTAACAGTTTTTTCTTTTGTGAGGTGTGAAAGGGTTTCCTTTTGTTTAATTAGTGCACAAAGGTGAAAGGGATGATGCACTGTGTGAAAAACACGTCAAGTCGCAGCAGCTGTATGAATGTGAAATGACATGAAAATAGGCCAGAGTAAAAGTGGAGATAGTTTGATTAATGTAGAATGTAGAATGAATAAAGTGGAGATAGTTTGATTAATGTAGAATGAAATTTGAGTGGAGATAACATTTTGCTAACATTATTTAGTGATTCTACAATCCTAATGAAAGTTGAAAGAAAAAGGGAATTGTTATTAATATTATCAAAAAAAAAAAAAATTAGAAATTGTCAAGCGATGATAACTAAGAGAACAAAAGTCATATCAACTACGCAATCGAGTCGGACATATGCTCCTATTCTTATATTTAGTACGGCTGTATAAGCAGAGCTGTTAATTTTTCCATTTGAATGGAAATGCAAAATGGGTTTTCAAAATGAATTTCCTTTCAAATGGAAAAATGTGTATAAGTATATATATTTATTTATATATTTATTTAGCTACTCTACAAATAAAACTATTAAGGTAAACATATTTTATATATGAGTTTAATTTGTATTTTAATCAGTCAATTAATTTAAACACATATCTAAGTCTTCTACTATTCCTTTCTAACAAACAATCATCAACATAAACTCAACTCCCATCAGCTGCCTGCTGGCGCCATCTATTGCCTAACCGTGGAAGCGCGAAGGACAGACCGAACCAACAAGCAGTGCAAAGGATGCTGCAGCTGGCAAGCAGTTCATTTGAGCGCCGTTGATAACATCGAGGACAGAAATAACTCTAAATGAGTTGGCCCTTCATAAATTGTTTTAAATGGTTCGCTGTGGCAAGGCAAAGCTGGAAATATGCGAGCAATAAATAACGCTAAAATTTATACATGAATATGTAAAGTTTGATTATGCAGAAATTAATTTCAATATTTCGCAACAAGATGCCGGAGCGAAACTGTGAAAATTGTAAAAATTGTAAAAATTGTAAAAATTGTTTTGCAGACTGAAAATATTAAAAAGCAATTAATAAACCGACCAAATGACTATTCGTAATTACGGGGCAGGAGACGGCCAGCGCGCTCCATGAATTATATTGTAAATGCCACGCATGCTAAGAGCGCGGCCCGTTGAGGCTGCTTAAGGCCGAGTCCAGTCGTTGTAATTGCAATGTTTAATGAAAATGCAGCGGGCTGATGCAGTCGCAGTTGCAGTTGCACAGTTGCAGTTGCTCTGCTGCAGCTGCTACTGCATTTTTGCATTAATTTCGCAATGAACGCGAGCCTAGGAGGGAGGGGCAAGGGCAGACGGGGCCAGTGGAACGGGTCTGGGCGAGAGACTTCGATTTGATGATTGCTCGTTAATTTGCGTTAACGATCGGGACTGAACATGCCGAGCAGAGGCACCGAAATTAAAAGAAAACAAACAAGAAATGCTTAAGCCGTTAAGCAGAAAAGCTCGCAGGATCGGCGTCCGATCGATCAGTTTTTGGTCAGCAAATTATCTCCTCTTTTCAAGGCAGTTTTGGGGTGCAAACAAGAGCACACGGGGATAATCGCCAGTGTAAACATGCAGCACTTTGCGTGCCGATGCCACAAGACATGAAACCCTTCAATCAGTCAGCCGAGGATGCAGACGTCGGAGCGGGCAGCGGGCAGGAGATGGGCAACCGGCTGGCTAGCCGGCGTTAGGATTCGCACCGTTAACCAAACAAATCGACTATAGCAGCGACGAGCGCTCAGCGGACGGCGGACGGCAGGCGGCGGACGAAATTCGCAAAATGCTGTTGAAGGCATTCTCGAGCTCTCCTTACATACATTCGCTTCAAATTAAATATAATTATATTTGAGTTCCGTCCAAAATGCAGCACATCCATCATCGTAACCTCTGGGTGCCAGCTACATCAGTTCCGACTGCCGCCAGAGAGGGATACTCTGAAAAGACCCAGTTTTCGGTAATGAGAGTGGCGTAAGCGAAGCGCGATGCGCCCTCTCCCCCTTGCCAGGCACTTGATTAGTGCACCTGAAAAGTAAAAGGTACAAGGTACTTAGGTCCAGAACTGGTTTCGCATGAGAATTAAGTCTCACGTTTAAACAGATTTTCCCACAAGTTAAAAAGATCACAAGAAATAAAGGGAAATATAGAACCAGATTGAATTTTATATATGAGATACTAAGATACACTTATTTAGAAGAAAAATTTATTTGATATATCAGAAATTCAGGCATAACTATATAAAGTAAAGAGGGATTATATAAATCTAAATGAAATATGTTTCTTCTTATATCTTATTGTTCCGCATAGTAAAACTAATGATCCATTGGTTATTCATATATAGATAGGTAATTATGGTTATAGGAACTCAGATAAGAAACTCAAGGAATATTGATGCTAGACAGCTGAGCTGCTCTTTCCACACAATATCCATAAATATATTTATTTATATGTTTATTGCCTTCCTGTTTCTTGGATAGCTTAGCGAGGTATATCATGTCAAGAACAAATTACAACAAGCGCCAAAAAATTAACATGAAAAGCGCATAATTCAATTTCGCCATATACTTAATGGCCCAGCAATTGGTGTTGTGCATTCTAATTACAATGCTGGGGCTTCTTGCACGCAAGCCCCAAAGACGGGACGCCAGACTGGGGCTGGGACCGAGCCAGATGCCGTTTCTGGACGGGCTTCATTGGCTGCCCGTGTCGTTATGTCTTCATAAAGATGACAATCAGGCTAAAAGCTGCATGTAAACTGGGCCAAAAAAACCTGGCCATTTACTACTAATAATAATAGCCCCTCGCATGTGTGTGTGAGAGTGTGTGCAGCACTTACACATTTCATAATTCATGTTATTATAATTATTTTTAAACGTATTGCGCACTGGTCGACACTTTGCATGATTTTCTGCTCGAATGCTTGATTAAGTCTGATGGGTTGAGTGAGGGGAATGCAGAGTGAAGGGGCAGCTGCAGCAGCAGCAGCAGCTTCATCTCAATGACACTCGGCACTGGAGAGTGTACGTAGCAGAGCGCTGGGCAAACGATCTGTTAATAAACACCTTCCTACCTACCTCCCTCTCTCGCTGTCCCCCTCTCCCTCTCTCTCTCTCTCTCTCTCTCTCTCTCTCTCTCACTCTATCTCTCTCTCTCTCCTCGTCTGTCTGCTACCCCAACTGCCCACATACTTCACATGTGTATGCATTATTTTAATGACAGTGCCGCGCATGCTGCTTGTGACGCACGCCTCAGATATTAAGTACGACAACGAGGATAGCAGCGACGACGACGACGACGACGACAACAGCAGCAAGAGCTGAATGCGCGAAGGACAACGAGATGAGGCACTTCTGAGAACAGGAACATCGTCGCTGGGCACTTGTGTTAATTGCAAGGCGACATTCGCCGCCAAGTGGGGCGGGGCGGGCTGTGTAACGGCAACTGGCAACCTGCAACTGGGGAATGGCAACTGCAAATTGTAAATTGCGCTTACACAACTCGCCAATCGCCCCTCGCCACTCGCCACTCGCCAACCTGCAACCTGTGTCACTGATCGAAAGCTGCACACGCACTCGAATTGCGAGCTTATTATGGGTCAGTTGGCAGTGCGTTGATGATGGATCGATATGTGCATGCTATATGCATGGGCTGCCTGGGCTGCATGCAAATTGCATCATTGCCCCGCTGCAGTTGTTTATTTTGCATTAATGAGTTTGTAGTTGAGTGTAATGACAGCCTGCCGTTCGATGTAGTCGTTGTCCTATATACGCGCGTAAGCAAAGCCCAAATTATCGAAAGGTAAGCCCAGCCGGAGGCGCAGGCACAGTTTTCACAGTTTGACAGGAACTGGTGCGGCTGCCGCTCGACGCCAGGCGGCGCTGCTGTGCCCAGATTGCGTATGGATTATTGATTTAGGGGTTGCTTTCAGTTGATTGGAAGATCAATATGTATTGGAACTGAACCGAACTGCCTGAGTCGAAAAAGGACGAATGGTAAAAGAGCTGCCAGCTGGAAAGGAGAGTAGGAAGATTAAAGATGAAAGAGATCAAACATAGGCCAATAGTTGACCGAGTGGATATATTTACAGAGAGATATAGTAATGCATATAACTTGTATAACTTATAGCCTATCAATTGACTATACGATCGCCTAAGCCTGCATCATTATATTCATCTTGTTCTTCCTTGCTTCAGATAATGCCTCCAGTCGAACTGACAGCGAGCAGGCAAAAGCAAACAAACATACTAAAAGTGTCTCAGGTCGGTTTCAATGGACTACCCCTGTTCCCTGCGTCCCTTGCGCCTTGTCCTTTGCCCTCTGCCAGAGCCGTGCGCCCTGGGACCTCGGGCACAAAGGCTAGACAACCCTTTCTTTGCACAGTGCCCGTATCGAGACCATGGCAATCAGTTCTCTTAACTTTTTTTCGTCGCTTGTTTTTTTAGCATTCTCTGTCAAATCGTCATGATTTAATGAAAAAATCAAGGAAAAAACTTATTTGCATACGGATATAATTTAGCATTAAACGAGCCAGAGGCAAACAAAAAAAAAAAAAGGATTTTAAAGCGAGATTTCCCTTTTTTTTAGCGAGTATTGTCTGTGTGTGCGTGTGTGTGTGTGTGTGTGTGTGTGTGTGTGTGATTTTGTGATAGGAAATGGCTCGGCGATATCTGTTTGTTTGAGATTAATATGCCGTGCATCTGTCGGTTTGTGTCTGCTTTGTCCGTAGTTGGGGGATTGTCCCATAGTTCGGTCTGTCAGCTCGTTTTCAGTTTTTGTTTTGAATGATGGTATAAAATTAGCATGGATACGATTTCACTTTTATAATCAGCGCGTACTTTTCTTTTTTTTTTGTGAAATGTTTACTTTGGCAAACGTATAAAATTTCATTGTGTGAAATGCGATGAAAGCGATAGTAAAATGGAGATAATTGTGATTCTAGCTGTTGATATAAAGTTTGATATATATTTTAGTTTGTTAAATGTTTAAATTGTAATTCTATTTTACCTAGATTTTATATAATGAATTAGATTTAGTTACAGAATAATATCTGAGATAACATCTGTGGAACAGACAGTTTGATAAGTGTTCACTGAAATGAATTTTTCGTGTCTAAAAATTATATAAATTTATTTTATATTATAAAACATATATTTCTAATATTCCTTTGCTAATTTGAAGCTTAAAATCTTACCAAATTTGTTCAATATTTTATATAAAATAACATAAGCTCCTTGAGTCTTCTTGGTGATTATTTTGTTAGTCTTCTTCTAGACAGGATTATAATCCCTGACGGTTTCAAAGACAGTCGCTGTACTTTAATAATACCCATGCCTAAGTGCTTAGCAACCAATCAGTCTTTTTCGTTATCAATAGCAAACGATTTGTGGCCTTGTCATGAAGCGTGGTACACGCCTCCACGAATATCATTATGGAAGAGTCCGGCTGGCAGGGCAGAGCTTGCGAAAGGCAACTTAAGTTGCAGCTGAAATATTTATTATAACTTAAATTACCTAATTACAGCTAACGCCTCCGAATTACCATTTCTACCTGTCGAAGCACGCTCCTAACCCCAGCGACACAGGCCGTCCCCCGCTGGGCCCCGGGCCCCGTGGAAAAACAACATGCAACGCGGCATTTACATAAGAAATTAGATTGTAAAATTAATCCGCAATAAGCTCGCCTCGAACAGCAGTCGAGCAGCCAAAATTACCGTATTAAAAAGCAATTAGCATTTAAATATCGGGCCAGAGACCGAAGACAAAGAGAGCTACGAGAGAGAGAGAGGGGGGGGGGGCGGGGCGAGACGGAGGGACAGCGGTAACCGCGCCAGCATAAAGCCACCGCATATGGGCGGCATTAAGTGGAGCTGAAGTGAAGGAGAGCCGTGCGCAGTTTGCCGTCAAAAGTTGCTTGGAAATTAAATTTCCGTTTAGTTGCTGAGGCGTCGGCATCGGCGTCGGCTTCGACGTCGGCGTCGAAGACGGCATTAAAATTAAATTTGCGCTGGGCGCGCAAAATCAAATATGGCTAAATCAGCAATGTTGGCGATAAACAAACGCGCTCGGAAGCCATTAAAAATTATCATTTGCGCATATTGATTAGGACCGAAGCGACGATGGTCGAGGGCGGGTGGAGTGCTGGGTGGCTGGGTTGACAGGTTGGTGGTGGCAGCAGCTTCAACGGTAAACATCAGCAGGCAGCAGGCAGCAGGACTCAGAGCACCGAGCTGTGTCATGTGCCCCTGAGACGCGCACGAGGCGCATTAGATTAGGCCGGCGTCTGCTGGGTGGCTGATGCTTGTTATAGAAAACAAATATCGATTCCATCCCTTAAGTTTACACCCACAGCTATAACGTTACCCTCAATGGCCACCAAACAAAGGAAATGAAAAAAGAACGCGGCAAAAAATACAGAAAACCAAAAAAACTCACCACCCACAGGCAGCCGGGCGGGCTAGCCTGAGCTCGCTGGCAGGCTTTCAAGCTGTCAGGCACGGGCATGGGCATGGGCACATCTTCTGACAGTGCCAGACGTTCGTGAAGGCGCCGGGGCTTCTGACTTCGACTGCAAGTCGTACTGGGAACTCGCTAGTGAGAACTGCGAACTGCGAACTGCCAACGCTCAGCCGAGCAGCGAGCAACCATTAAAATTTCGAAAATCCATCATTGGAAAAATGGTTGAAAAAAATGTGCGCACAACTTCCGTGGCCATGTTTTTTTTTCTTTTTTCTTTTTATATACATAATATTTTTTTTTTGGCTATTTTTGGCAAGTCTCAGCTTTGAGGTTTGAGGGTAGTTGATTGTGGGGCTGTTCGAGTCTTTTTGCAAATATTTCTATAAATTTTTCAATATTCATAAATTTAGCTGCACCAACGAGGCCAGCAAGTGGGCAACTGATTTGATTTTCTAATTTGCCGCAGCGACCAAAAAACTCAAAACGAATTTGAATCTGAGTTTCAGCCTTTGGCTGTGTCTGTGTCTGTGTCTGTGTCTGTGTCTATGGCTATGGCTATGGCTATATGAATGTCTGCCTAGGCAGCCATGTAAACACAAATCCAATCAAATAAACGAAATTAAGTGCACGTTGATTGGAGGCAAATCTGTTTTCAGCCTGAATGATGACAATCAGCTGGAAGACCAAGCACTGCGACTGCGAGTCAAATCGAATCAACATCAGACAGCGCTCCGCTGGACAGCGCGGCTGAGCTCTTAGCTACAAAAAATTGATTTCTGCAAACGTGGCACAAAAATTCGGAATTATTTTTATTTAAATTTTCAAACACCAGCCACAAAATATGCCACACACAAATTTGCATTAGGCACCTGTAATTTCTGCAGGACTGTAGGCAGTGGCAACCGCAATGGCAATTTCCAGGCCACGAGCCACGCTTATCCTCTGCCCCAAGATTACGGAGCGGCTGCCCAGGCAACGCCACGAAATTTTGATTGTTATTTGTGCAGACAGTAAAAGCCAAAGCGGTTGGCCCTCCCAGGAGCCGCTGGCAGTTGCTGCTGCTGAGACGGTGGCTGAGACGGTGGCTGAGGCGGTGGCTGTGGCAGTGGCCGTGGCTTTTATTATAATGCGCACCCATAATTTGCGAGAAGGTAACCGCCGCCAAGGCCTACACAGGCCTGCGGGCGAAGGAAGGGGCAAGTGAAAGCGAAAAATTGAAATGTGAAATATTTTTAAAAACCAATTTCGTTTAGCCGCCGCCCCTATCTGGCATATCTGCTGGCTGGGGCAAAGAAGAAAGAAAATGGCATAAAGGAAATTGTTTTGTACCGAATTCGCAAGAATCCCATTGAAGCTGAAACAACAATGTCAGGAGACAAGTACTAAGTTGCATAAGTTCTATTGCAATGTTCATATGGCCGATGAAGCGAGGATTGTTGTCTAAGAGTACTATGATCGATTCAAGTTGGCATATTTAAGATAGCTGCAATAGTTAAATATAGCTTGAGCAGATAATTTTACAAATATAAAATACTTGCAATATAATTATATGATTATTTCAATGTAACAGACCAGCTTTATCCACACAACACAACAACAACGATATAAACAAGTTATATTGAAAATCATAGATCAGCAAACCTTTAATCAATCCATGAATGAAAATCAGAAGCAAAAATAATTCTTGTAAATTTTAATAAAATTTAGGCAATACAAAAATACATATATTTACAAATATAAATATAATATATTTTTAATTTTTATATAATTTATTAATAAAATATCATAATATGAAAAATATTAATATGATCGAGTCTTTAAAGTCCTTAGAAAATTTCTAAATTTCTGAATCAAAATTTTCAAACTTCAATAAAGAATATATGAAAAGAATATATAAGGAATAATATACAAAGAATATATATATATATGTTTTGCACTTCATTGCGTTCCAATGTCATACTATTTATTAAATAAAATAATATTGGAAATAACTATACTAAACGTCGCATCGTCAAAGACAATCTCTGAATGAAAATCTGAAATCTAAATGGAGTTAGTAAAATGAACTACAATCTAGGTTAAAAGACCAAAACCTGCTCGTCTCACGTCTTACTTTTCATAATATTAATTATTAATCAAATATTAATTTATATTTAAAATAATTATACCAAAGCAGTCAGATCATCAAAAGTCCTTAGACAATCACTGAATGAAAATCTGAAATCAAAAGGTAGCTGGTAAATAGGAAAATAACTAGATTAAAATGCCAATACCATTCACTTTCACTTGTTCATTTTAATTATATTATTATATCACTAATTAAATATAATAATATTTATAATAATTATCACAAATACAGTAAGATCATCAACAGACCTTGGAAAATGACTGAATGACAAAATGAAGTCCAAATAAATAATAATTTCAATAATAAATATACAACGCCTTTCCCATTCGCATCTTCCCTTTCATCGTATTGTTGATTAATTAAATATAAGGCAAACAAGACGTAAGCCGACTCTGAATGCTGTCATAAGCACTTCATAATTAGCACGCCCGAAAATTTGGCACACTTTGTGCCAAGGCTCACCCTCGATGGCCGCTAACAAAAGAAAGCGGCTTGTGGTGAAAGTGAAATTGCGAAAATAGGCGCAAAAAGGCAACACGCAACGAGGGGAATTAGCAAACATGACAATGCAAATGACACAAAAGACAAACGCAAACGGAACACACATTTAGAAAGTCGGCGAGGGGAAGGCGACCCTCAGCAGAGCGATTTGATTTTGTGACTTAATTGCTTTGACATTTGACGCAGTCAATTTGCAAAACTGCAAGAGATCGATAAGCGATTGGCAAACAGCAATGCACAAGGGTTGGGCACGAGGGTTCGGAACTATCAATGGGAATTAGAGCTGCGGATTTGCCAATTGGCGGGGCGTTTCGGGAATTGCAAATATCTTTGATGATGTGATGAGTTGTTGGCGAAACCTGTTGAGCGGCTCAATCAGTAATCAGCTAACAGATTAGAGATGGGCAAACTATCTGTCTATCATGTATGAGGCAGCTGCACACGCAGATCGGCCCTGACAATTAGCATCCTGGGAGTTTCTCACGCGTCTGTCGCCTCACTTGCATAATGCATGAGGCCTGCTGCTCCTGGAGGCAGCCACTCTCAGAAAACGTGCCCTGACTTCAGTCTCATCGACGCCTTGGCCTTTGTCAGTGGCTGCTTGCAGCCTGCGTGACAGGAAGCAAATGTCCTGTTGTGTCACTCATATGCAAATTGGCAGGCTGGCTGGCAGGCTGGCAAGCTGGCAGGATAACAGGATGGCGTTCTGGTTTTTATATTTTTATTGAGCGTCACATCGTCTGCTCCTTGCTATTAATTAGAATAATAATTAATAAAGCAACTCCTCGAGAAGGCTGCACGTGCAGCGGAGCAAAGAATTAAAGAGTCTTCAACCCTTTGGCTGCAGCATAAATTAGTTGCCTCATTGACAGCAGAGCCAGAGGCTAGGCAGATGCTGAGACTGAGGCTGAGACTGAGGCTGAGACTGAGACTGAAGCTGAGGCTGTGTCTGGTGCAAGTTACCTGTCGAAAAGCAAACCAATTAAATTACAACAAGCAGCAAATGATGCGTACTTAAACACGTCGACGTGACGTGAAAACGAAAACCGAGAAAACGAGAGTGAGAGCCAATTCCCGAGTGTAACCAAATATGATTTTGTTCTGTTCCGTGGGCTCGGTTGGCTTTTTAGGGTTAATCGAAAACTCAATTTGAATTTGCATATGATTTCTATTTAATTTACGAAAAAAAAAATTATACCCAAATTAAGGGGAGGTTGGGTGCTCCCGAAAAATCGAACTCTTTTTTTTTATACTCACCTTTTTTTTTTTTTTTTGGCTGGACAGCTGTCGAATGACTGGCAGAGTTTAGCGGCATTTTGTAGCTATTTCTTTGACGTTGTTTTTACAGAGTTTCAACAATATTTCCAATGTGCACACACTTCCTGCATAGACAAGAGCTACGACAGCAGCAACAGCAACAGCAACAACAAATAGCAAAAGGACCGCATCCTGATCCGCATCCGCATCCAGACCGCATCCTGTTCAGCTGCTGCTTCATCGGTTGCTGCGTATGCAAATTTTGGTCTGAAACATTTTCTTTTTTTTTTCTAGAAACCTTTTATGAGCATTTTTTATTTTCATTCAGTTTTTGGGACTCGTTTTCCTGCGCAGCATTTTGTTGTCTCGACAATATGTAACTGACACTTGAAGGGGTGTTCAAGCAACATTTGATGCTGTTGTGATAACCGAACTCGACAAAAAAAAAAAAAACAAAAAAGATTTAAAAAAAAAAAAACAAAAACAACGAAACCATCAACTACCGTCGACAGGCGGCAGTCTCTAATGTACAATTTCCATTAGCAGCATTAGCAGTTGGCATTGGCGCAGCGCAAACAGTAGCCCTTAAAAGTTGTCGCATGTTTGATGATTTACTGAAATATAAGCCTGATTTATGATGCTCAAAATATTGCGACTGGCCACAAAAGCAAGTTGGCTCCTCCCAAATGTCGTCTAGTACATTAAAAGCGGACAGAGTCTTAAGCAAGAAGTAAGGATAGAATAGTACAAGGAATGCAAGAAGAAGAAAGCCATCAACCACAGGATGTGTTTGAGCCAAATTGATATGGGCCATTAGGGTGGCTGAAGTTCTTATTTTTTTTTTTCAGAGTTTAGCCTATTGCTAGAGATAAACGCGTGGCTATTTCTCGAGCCGTTCTGAGTTAAGAGAATGTTGTGGGGTAGCCCAGAATTTTAAGTGGAATAAAATAAATCAGTTACCTTGTTGGCCACGTTTGAGCTCGAGCCGATATTTCAGTTTAATAAAAATCTTATATAGTATTGTATTAGATTTTTATTTAATGTTGTATTTTACAACTGAATAAAGTATATAAGTTTTGAACTATTACCGAATTTCTATCTTAATGATTGAAAGTCAACATTTTCCAACTCAGTTTCGCACACATTATCTGCAACTGTAATATATCGCTTCGTATACCCTACCCATAATTGAAATTTCCAACTTTTATCCTCAAATATACCCACAGACCGAACAAATATGGCGTCGCTTGAGATGCTTTGGGTACGCCTTATCCCGAGGCAATGATGAATAACGGTGCTTAGGCGCCGGACATTTGATTAATGATGCGTTTAGCGCCCCTGCTTGGGCGAACTTGTGCGCGCGCACAATTTTCTACGCCATTTTTTTCCTTTTCGAAAAAGAGGATGAAAATTCAAATAAAAACGCACCGCACACTATTTCTCACAATTTTGTGTAGATTTTTTATGCCTGGGCATAACTTTATTTTATTAGCACTACGTGGCAATCTGGTGGATTTTCGTGGCATTAAAAGACAATTTTTACAACTTACCAGAGATGATTTTTCCTTTGCTTGCTCACGTTACACCCTGCAGCCATAAAGTAGATAGCAAGGTATGATGTGAATGTCATTCAAAAGTATTTAATATATTAATACATAAATATTTTCAAATAAGTTGCGTAGGTTATTGACATTGATAAAAATATGTCTCTATAATATATTTTGTATATCATGGAACTTTTAAAGCCTAAGACAAAATATTCAAAATCAACATCTTACATGTGAATAACATAATTCGACTATGCCAACTAGTGGAAATCATATGAAGCCACGGTATCTTCTAGTCGAGCATTCATCATTATTCACACATTTTTTGGCGCGCTCCGTAGCAGACGTCAGTCATTTTTTTGTGGCCAATAAGTTTCAGAGCGATGTTTATTAAATTCTTGCGGGCAAGTTCATTAGACAAAAAGCTAAAATTAATCAGCAGAACAGGACCACCTCATCCTCATTCTCATTCCCCCTCAAAAACTAAGAAGGTTCCCGTTTGTGGCCATCAGTCTGACCATCTCATAGACATGCATTGCTGGCAGTAGCCTCAGTTGCAACATTATAGTTATGGAAAAGAACAATAAGAGAACAGACCAAGCAAATTGGACGAACCCTTACATACGTGCTGATTTATACAATATATATGTAACAATTATTGTGTATATAATGTTGTGATTAATATACTTACAGAGTGTTAATGAAATTAAACAGAGTTTTGAGAAACAGCTTCAAATCACTGGGTCTGCTTATGTGTCTTTTAGTCACAAGCGGATATATCTTTCTTCTGCCAATGTCTTCTCCGACTCTGCTCTGCTAATTTACATGCATTACACATATACACTAGTATGTGTAGTTTATTGTAGTCTTCCAGTAACGATAGTGATTCCTTTTCAAGTTTAATTTCAACTTGAATCTTGTTTTTTAATCAGTAAAAAATTGACTTCGGCTAAAAACACTAAGTAAGTTCGCTTCACAAATTAATCAAATTCAAAAATATGTAGCGTATTCAGAAACCTGAAGAAAAAATATAGTTGTTGTAAAAAATGTAGCTGCAAATATTTTTGGTGATGCATTTGAAGTGCGAATACATAAATGATCAAGATATTGAGCTATTAAGCTCTAACAGTCTCTAAAAACAATTTAACTTCTATCGTCATTGACTCTTTCAGCGAGTAATTGGAGCATGGAGCACATGTATTTTCGAACGTCACTAGAAACGATTGTTTGACGTTGGGGAACTTAAAATGTAACCTCAATGTTTACAGGTGTTTTGTAAAACTTTTAACTTTTCGTCCACTTCTGAACGACTTTTCTTATGACAGCCATATGAATCAGTAATTAATAGAGAATATTGATCGTTGTTTAACTATTGGAGGAAGTACTAAATTTTATTTATAAATAATTATTAACGAGTGAAATTCTGTGATATATTCGTAAAAATTAAGATAATGTATACTGTTAACCGTTTGAAGCTTTTATTTATCAACAAATTAATAAATTTTTGTGCACATCTTTAAAATTGAGTATTTTTTGTTTACTTAACGCTAATATTCAAGAGCAGTGCCTAGTTCCTAAAATATCAAAGGTTAACACAGCACAAAATTAATATACTAAGATCAACTGCCTGATCCATAGACGATTGCTTATCTCTACTACTCATAGTCCAAGTAAGTAATCATCATCATGCTGAAACTGTAAATGGCCTTGGTCAACTGCAGACCTGTAGCCATCGACAGTGGGAGCATGTCCGCAGCAGTGAGGGAACCTTCCTTTTGTGACTTGGCCAGCATGAGAATGACGAGCTTCTGCTCCTTCACCCGCATCTCGTACCACAGGCAAGTCGAGTATATTTCGTTTATAAATTGCTCATTCTGCGTAGAAATTGACCTCTTTTATAGCCAAGAATATTGCTCAATCAGTGCGCTTACCGTAGTTTCCACAATGGTGCCCAGACCGCAGAAGGTGTATAGTACGATGAAGGAATATATCAAATAGGCTGGCGCTGTGGGCCAGACTTTCATGAAGATGCACGAGATAGTGCACAGAATGCCGACGCAAGCTGTCATGAGCTGCACGAACATTACAACCGTGAATATTTTCTTGGTTCTTTGCAATATTCTATAAGAATGTGAAATAGAGAGAAGGATGTTTCTGACTCAGCTGTGAGACACTCACTTTGCGTATTTCTGATGCCAGGCCAGCAGATCCCAGAGCATGGCCTGCGTCTCCGTATACCTATCTGGGTGCACGACCACTTCGTTGAACTCGTGTAACTTCGCTTTGAATATGTCCTTCAGCAGCGGAACATTGACAATGAACAGAAACAAATACATGTCGCCGCCAAAGTTGCCAAATGCGCCCAAGATCAAGAACGTGCAATGCAGACAAATCATGATCATGTATCCGCTGTCGGTGTTGTGATCGACGCCGGGTATCAGGAAGTGCAGGACCATGGCTCTCTTGTTGTAGGCGAAGAACTCGAACAGGGGAAAGCAGATCATCGCGACGACCAGTGAAGTGTAGACCCAGACGAAAGCCAGCATCAGGTACCAGAAGTTGTTGATGCGCTGGTGCAGATACTTTGTATATTCGCCATTTCTGCCCTCGTACTCCCTGTATATGGACTCGTAGGTGCCCTGTATCTTCCGCATTATCGACGCGTTGCCTACACAGCACAAGAACTTTGTGAGCCCCTGAGCAGCCGAACCCGCCACGGCCAGAGCCTGCAAAATGATCGTCGTGTCTTTCAAGAGCACTCCCACATACATGGTGTATCCGGTGAACACAAAGAAGGCGAATATGGCGGAGAGTATGAGATACGTCCATGTCCACATACGATAGTTGGGGTCGGACACATCGGTGCCACAGACCGAGACGCAGAAACGAATGAGCTTGATGACCGTAGCCAACCGCGACACAGCCGTCTTCGCCATTGATGATGAGTCTCAAGAGAAGCCTTTCGATTGACTGTGTGCCATGCGATAAGGATGTTACTTTTATTGCCGCAAGAGCCTGGCGCAAATGTCAAAACATTGACAACTTAATGGGGCAATTGGTTGTGTTCTTCTAGAGTATTTAATGGATCAATTGGCGCGGTTTTAATTGTTTTAGCCTTTATTGCTTGGCATATCTTTAAGGGCAAAGCAACCACACTAAATGTTCCATTTCCCATGACCATAATATGATTTATACCATTTAATGTGGGGCGCTGCCGCGGCCACCCGCTTTATGCATGAGCACATTCAACACCCCATCCAAAAGCTGCACGCAATTGATTTAATATACAATTTTTTAATAAAATCTGTTGTCGAAAAAAAATAAATGTAAACCAAAAGAAAACGAGAAGTGAAGAAACAAGAAACAGAAATGAATTTGAAATTTCTGCGTAAAAGGCCGACGCATGAATACCGTATAATATATTGTTTGTATCGTATGTTATGATGAATATAAAAATACAAAAAAAAATAAGTAAACAAAAATAAAATAAAAAATGAATTAAATTAAAATATCAATAAAATGTACAGTATACAGTAATATATTGTTTGATTGATATATTACAATGATTATTAAAATTAAAAAACTAAATAAAAAATAAGATAAAAACAAGATTATTAGAATAAAAAAATTAATAAAATATAAAGAATTATCAATACATAAAATAAATAAAGTAAAAAAAATAATAAATTAATAAATAATTTCAAATTAATAATATGCTCATCAGTTACTGCACATTTGATAATATATTAAGATATTAATTCTATTCAATAAAATACTTCTTTCTCTTTTACATATGAGTCTATGACTAAAACAAAATTATTACTTTTACATATGACACTATGACTACAACTAGATTTTTCTTAAATAAAAATTAAATAACATCAGCCCCTATTCACAGAGCAGCCCATCTCTGTATCTGTTTCTCGACTGCGTGTAACAAGCTTTTTAAGCGGCACACAAGACCTCAATGCAAATCCTGTTTTCAAATCTCACAACTTCCATTTTTTTTTATACCCTGAACCCATTGAAAATGGGAAATCAGGGTATAATGGTTTTGTGAAAATGTATGTAACAGGCAGAAGGAGGCGTGCCACACCCCATAAAGTATATATATTCTTGATCAGCGCGACAAGACGAGTTAATATAGCCCTGTCCGTCTGTCCGTCCGTCCGTCCGTCCGTCCGTCCGTCCGTCCGTCTGTCCGTCCGTCCGTCCGTCCGTCCGTGTGAACGCTGAGATATTTTTAACTACACAACGTAGAGACTTGAAATTTTACACGAATACTCCATAATACCATACGCTGCACAAGTTTATAAAATTTTTCCGATAACTCATTCCACTTCGATTTTATGAGCATTTATCGATAATTTTAATGTGTTTTTAAGGCGTGGTTTGTACATCGTTTGAGCTAGAGACTTCAAATTTGCTGTATAGCTGCGTGTAATGAATATGGAGATAACGTTATCTTTAGATTTTGGATGCCACGCCCCCTTCGCCCCCAATAGCCCCCTATTTGTAAAAAGCGCAAATCAAATACTAGAGATTTGTGCTTTGGCAAATACACACATATGAATGCTATTAATAAGTTGTGAAAGTTTGATGCACTTAGTCCATCGCTAAGAAAAGTTATTAAACAATTAAGTTCCTATAGTAATGCCCACATTGCTGCCCAAGCGCAGTCGCTGCGTCAACTGCGCAGTTGGCAGAGCGCGCTTATGCATGCGTATGTATATACATATAAAAGAATGTAAATGCACGCGGAAGTTAAACTCTATATTCTATTTCAAGTTGATGAAATAGGTAAAATTCTCTCTCATAAATGAAAATAATTTGAGTTAATGACATATAATAAAGAATTTGCAAATATAATGTTGTGCGTCTATTATGTATTTTTGGGAAATGCCCTTAAAGCAGTTGCATCAACACCAGAAAATGCAAATTATGCCTTTTTTATGACCTTTGCTGCTTCCAAAAAGGTCAGCAGGTAGTCAAAAAATTCCATTCACGCCCGTCCTGTTCCGTTTTTTATTATTAACTATTTCTGTTATGAATGAAGTACCTGCATACTTCCTATGTTAATATTCATTGACAATCTCAGTACCCTTACAACAGGTACATACATTGATGGCAATGCAATATGTGATTTTTGCCAAACGGATGAACGGATTAGGTTTTTTGGGACTGATGTTTTACATAAAATTGTTGACCAATTTGGGGTATTTAACCTTAATTTTCATTCGCTTCCTCTTTAGTAATTATTAAACTGTGAACAAGTGAACAACGTGTAAATTGTAATCCGTGAAGAGAAGTGTATAGTGTGTGTGATAGTTAGTTGTCTGCCGTGTACATTGTGAAAAGTTCTTTTCCGTTATAATTTAACCTGTTGCGATCATTTCGTGTTTAACAATTACTACTGGTACTGAATGTAAGTGGATATTCTAAATAACTTATTTCTTAAATAATTTGTTGACACAGTCTTTTTCAAGGCTTCTTAGTACCAAAATTTAGATATATTATAATTATATTTATTTTTGACAATTTAAGCTATATTTACTATATATTTAATTACATATAAATTATATATATATATATATATATATATATATTTTTTTTTTTTTTTTGTTTATAATTTTTTTTATATTTTTATTATTTTTTTATATATATTATAATTATTTATTATTGTTTCTAATAATGCCACGAGTTAAGAAACCTTCAGCTGCAATCAGATCTCAGAGGCAAAGAGTTAGGAATCAATTGAATAGGTCAAATCCAGATACTTTAGATAGGCAAAGAGAATATAACACACTTTCTCAAAGAGAACGTAGGGAAAATATCGAATATAGCCAAGCCGAGCAGCTTAACAATAGTGAGCGTCGTCAGGCTCGTAGGAACAACTCAAGAGTTCGAACTCTAGAACAAATTGGAAACACTTTAAATCGTGCCATTCGCCGAACTGATCCTCTTCTTAGGGAACAGGAGCAACTTGCCAACACTTCGCGTCGAGTGAGACGCAGGCAAGATCCTGTATATAGAGCTACGGAGCAAGAGCAAAATACTGCCCAGCACGTTAGCCGTCGAACTGATCCTCTTGTTAGGGAACAGGAGCAAATTGCCAACACTTCGCGTCGAGTGAGACGCAGGCAAGATCCTGTATATAGGGCTGCGGAGCAAGAGCAAAATACTGCCCAGCACGTTAGCCGCCGATCTGATCCTCTTGTTAGGGAACAGGAGCAAATTGCCGATACTTCGCGTCGAGTGAGACGCAGGCAAGATCCTGTATATAGAGCGACAGAGCAGGAACAAAATACTGCCCAGCACGTTAGCCGTCGAGCTGATCCTCTTGTTAGGAAACAGGAGCAAATTGCCAACACTTCGCGTCGAGTGAGACGCAGGCAAGATCCTGTATATAGAGCTACGGAGCAAGAGCAAAATACTGCCCAGCACGTTAGCCGTCGAACTGATCCTCTTGTTAGGGAACAGGAGCAAATTGCCAACACTTCGCGTCGAGTGAGACGCAGGCAAGATCCTGTATATAGGGCTGCGGAGCAAGAGCAAAATACTGCCCAGCACGTTAGCCGCCGAACTGATCCTCTTGTTAGGGAACAGGAGCAAATTGCCAACACTTCGCGTCGAGTGAGACGCAGGCAAGATCCTGTATATAGAGCTACGGAGCAAGAGCAAAATACTGCCCAGCACGTTAGCCGTCGAACTGATCCTCTTGTTAGGGAACAGGAGCAAATTGCTAATACTTCGCGTCGACAGAGACGTAGGCAAGATCCTGCATATAGAGAGACAGAGCAAGAACAAAATACTGCACAGCACTCACAAAATAGGCAAAGTTTTGATAGAAGACTTTTAGAAAGGACAAGGGACAGACTGTTGAGATCTCGGGCTAGAGATAACACTGTTCGTCGACGTATAGAACAGGCTCGAAATACAAGTGCAAGGCGAAGTGCGCGTTTGCAAGCCCGCCAAGAGGCTTTTGATGCTAATAGAAGTTTATCTCAACGGGTTACACAATATAGACATATCAATGAAAATAGAATAGAAGAGAATCGGCGAAATGCTGCCCGTAATAGACAGGTACGGGCAGAAACTCTTCCAGAGAATAGGGAAGTTCAAAGAATAGTCACTAGTCTAACTGAAAGTATAAACAATTTTAACATAGTTGTTAAGCAGGGTCCAGATCAGGTTTGCATATGTTGTAAAGGCTTATGGTTTCCACATCAAATTGTCAAAATTGCTCGAGATTTTGTGGAAAGTAAGTGTAGTGTGGAAGACAGTGAAGATATTTTAAGTTTATCTTCAGTTTTCCCCGCCACCAATAATAAATACATTTTTTGCAAAACATGTAGTGCAAGTATTAAATTGGGCAAAAAACCAAAGTCAGCAATTTCAAATGGTCTAGATTTTCCACAGCTCCCTGAATGCTTAAAGGGCTTAACGCCATTAGAAGAAAGACTTATTTCTCCCCGCCTTCCCTTCATGATAATCAAGTCATTAGGATATGGTCGTCAAACTGCAATCAAAGGTGCTGTAGTTAATGTGCCCATTCCGATTGGCAATGTGGTAACATCCCTTCCAAGGGCGTTTCATGAAGCAGAGGTTATTCAGATACACCTTAAGCGAAGAATGGAATACAACCACGATTTCATGGCAGAAACTATTAGGCCGTCTAAAATTGTAGGGGCTATTAGGTATTTAGTGAATACAGAGCTTTACAGGAAACATCAAATTACTGTCAACGAACAGTGGATGTCTTCCTTTTCGTCCGATAATGTACCATTTGTTGCATCAACGGATGATAGAGATTTAGTTTCGCAACTTTTAGAGCAAACAAACCAAGCTGGTATTCAAGGGCAAAATGGTATTCAAGAGGAAATCTTAAATCCGGGAGGCCAGGAAACGCTGTTAGAAAATGTTCCTGTTGAAAATATTGCCATGCAGAGAATAGTTATCGCTCCTGGGGAAGGTCAACGACCTTTAGATATGATTCAGGATAGTGATGCTGAGGAGCTATCCTTCCCAACAATATTTGCAGGTATTAAAAGAAAATGTAAGGAAACTTTCACAACTATTGTCAGGTCTGAGCTTAGAAACTTTGATAGGAGAGGCTGTAGAAGTGATAAATTATTTCTTAACTACAAAAAGTTAGAAATGATAAATATTAGGAATAATACCTCCATTTGCTTACGTAAGCATAGCGCCAATGGAGGTATTTCTGCTGCAAATGCTCTTAATGAGGACCATTTAAATAATTTAATTCGCCATGATGATGGGTATAGGGTTTTAAAGGGTATCAGAACATCTCCTGCACATTGGGAAGCAGAAAAAAAGAAAGTTATGGCGATGATTAGGCAGTTTGGCTTACCGACTTTTTTCATAACTTTTTCAGCAGCTGAAACCAGATGGCCAGAGCTCTTAGTTTTATTGTCTAAAAATGTAGACAGTTTAATAATTTCGGAAGAGCAAGCATCCAATTTAAGTTTTGATGAGAAGGCTCGGCTCATTAGATCTGACCCTGTTACTTGCGCAAGATATTTTGATTTTCGCTATAGGCAGATTTTAAAGATAATGAAAATGGAAGGTGGTATTTTTGGCTGCCATTACGTTATTAGGTTTTATTGGCGAGTTGAGTTTCAGCAGAGAGGCTCCCCCCACATTCATGGAATGTTTTGGCTGAAAGATGCCCCAAAGCTTGACTTGTCTAATGAGACAAGCATTCTTTCAGTAAAAACCTTTGTTGATCAGTTTATTACAACTGAAGTGAATAACCCAGATGTTGCTCCATTTCTGGAGTACCAACTACACAATCACGGGCATTCATGTAGGCGGGAGGTTAGAGCACAGAAAATATGTAGATTTGGAATTCCATATCCTCCAATGCCCCAAACTGAAATTCTTTTTCCATTGGCGGAAGATGTTCCAAATTTAGATGTGCATCGCAGAAATTATGAGAAGATCCAGGGCATATTAGAGTATCCATTTGATCGTGCAACTATTGATATTCTTTGTGATTTCAACAGTTTCCTGTCCCATGATCAGCTTAACCTCACTTATGAATCTTATATAAGTGCTTTAAGGTCGACTTTAAAAAAGCCAAAAATATTTTTAAAGCGGTCATTTGCGGCTATTAAGCTTAACGCATATAACACTCACTTACTTCTTTTACAGCGTGCAAATATTGATATTCAGTTTATTTTAGACCCCTATGCATGTTGTAGCTACGTTGTAAATTATATTAACAAGTCCCAGAGAGGCATTTCAAAATTGATGCGAGAAGCAGTGAGTGAGATCAGCAGGGGAAATGTAACTATTAAACAAAAGTTACAACACATAGGTCACAAGTTTATTTCGGGTACAGAAATATCTGCCCAAGAAGCTGTTTACTGCTGTTTGGGTATGCATTTATCCGAAAGCAGTAATGCAGAAGTTTATATTAATACTTCACTACCAGAACATCGGGTTAGGATACTCAAGTCTAGACAGCAGCTGCAAAATTTGCCCGATGATTCAACCGATATATTTCTATTGGGTCTTATAGAGCATTATGTTCAACGCCCTGATGCACTAGAAAGTGTATGCTTAGCTGATTTTGCGGCTTTTTATACATTTAGTAAACAACAAACAAGATTCCGACGAAATGGAGCTGAGTTCAATAACGTTGATACACCCAGTAGTTCGCAAATAAGGAATTTTCCACTACGCGATGGCAGCGGCATCGTTAGAAAAAGAAAAAGTCCGAGTATAATTAGATATAGAAGATTTAATATAAATACTGATAGGTGTAACTATTTTAGAGAGGTCGTAATGCTATATTTCCCATGGAGAAATGAGCTTACAGAACTAGTTTTGAGGGATTGTGAAACATTTTGTAGTCAAAATCAGGAAACAATTAATAACAATCGTCGAAAGTATAATTGTTTAGATGGTAGCGAGCTACAAGATGCTCTTGACAATGTAGCTCAGGACGAAAATGAGGAGAGTGTTGAAAATCAAATAGTAGACGAGAGATTTAGAGTATTAGGATTGCCTGAGATTAATCCTCAATTAAATGTTCTCAACATTAATGAAAGTGATGAAAGTACAGAGTTAGGAGATAATACTGTACGAGTAATCAAACTTCCACCTTTAGTTTCGCCTGAAACATTGGCCGATATTGTTAGGTCACTTAATTTAAAGCAAAAGACATATTTTAATCATGTTTTACACAATGCTAAGAACCATTTTGTCTTTCATGAATTTGTTGGAGGCGGTGCAGGTGTCGGAAAAAGTCGTCTGATTTTAGCTATTTATCAGTCATTATCCTTCATGTACAATAGCAAGCCAGGAAGTCACCCAACAGTCAAGATTTTACTGTGTGCCCCTACAGGTAAAGCTGCATTTGGAATAGGCGGATCAACCCTGCATTCTATGTTTTCCCTCCCAGTAAATCAATCTGGTTCGAGTTTAAGACCCTTAAGTCACGATTTAGTGAACACCTTACATTCAAGGTTGATTGATCTGAAAATTATTATTATTGACGAAATTTCAATGGTAGGGTCTAAAATGTTTTCCCAGTTAGACTCACGATTAAGGCAGATTTTTAAAAACACTTCTCCATTTGGCGGTATTTCAATAATAGTTTTCGGCGACTTACGACAACTTTCACCGGTAGGTGATCGTTGGATTTTCGAATCCAATTCTAATGATCCCTATAGTTCAATTTATGCTTCATCCCTATGGGACCTTTTCAAATATTTTGAACTTACAGAAATTATGCGACAGCGGGAAGACTATTCCTTTGCTATGGCACTGAATAATATGGCATCGGGGACCATGACATCCGATGATATTAGTTTAGTTCGCTCTCGTATATGTCAGCCATCAGAGGTGCCCGATGATGCGATTCATCTATTTAACACTAATGCGGCGACTGATAGTTTTAATACTACGAAACTAAATATGATTCCAACTGCTTCATTTTTTTCTACCGCTGTTGATTTTGTGAAAGCAAATCATTTAACTACTGAAAATAGGCAAAGAATATTAGAAGCCGTTAGTAGTTTTAGGTGCTCGGAAACACAAGGTTTGTGTATGTCCCTTCTGTTGAAAACCACTGCAAAATATATGATAACGGTCAATATAGATACTGCAGATGGTTTAGTTAACGGAGCAACAGGCATGTTAATGCAAATAGATTTGGATTCATCCAATACTCCAAATACGTTATGGATGAAATTTTCGGACGAGAATATAGGAATACTTGCTCGATCCAAATGCACACATCATACTGAAAACTTATGGACTCCTATTCAGAAGACAGTTAAAAGTTTTCAGTATCGACGAAACGAGCAAGTTTCTATTGACCGCAAGCAGTTTCCAGTTGTACCTGCAGAAGGAATAACAATACATAAAAGTCAGGGAGCTACATATCGCAAAGTGGTCGTCCACACTTGTCCTCGAATGCAGCGCGCTTCAATATACGTTGCATGTAGTAGAGCAACAGCTGCATCAGGGTTATTTATAGTAGGAGATTTTGCACCTCCGAAAACCCCTAGAAATGAGGATAAGGTCCAAAATGAAATTTTGCAATTACGAACTGTGAAGCTACTTCGATCACATTTTGATCATTTGATTAACAGTTCCACCCTTAACATATTCTTCCATAATACTGAGAGCATTCATTGTCATATTCAAGACATTCGGTCAGACATGCTAATGCTTAAATCATCGGTTTTATGTTTCGTGGAGACCTCCACATATGAAAACGAAAATGTTGATATTCCTGGCTTTAGTATTATAGTTCGCCTTGATTGCAATATAGTACCGAATACTGTACGGACCAAAAGGGGTATTATTATTTATGTTAGGAATGAAATTTTAAATAACATTTCTAATTGCGTAAGCGGTAGAAAAATATGTGGGACAGCAGTTTTTGAGTATGCACTATTTCGTTGTAAATCGTTAAGCTTTATTGTAGCTTACAAAAGTCCGTCTTATTCATTAACACGTTTTAAAACTGAATTTGAGGATCTCTTTTTACAACACTCATTTTTGACTGGTAACTGTGTTATTGTTGGAGATTTCAATTTATGTTTGAGCAGGCTTGAAACATCGAGAAGCTTTTATAATAATTTGATAAGTAAAAGTTTTAGAAGCTTGTTAGATTTGAAAACGTCTACAACCAATTGTGATTCACATATAGATTGGGCGTTTTCAAATCTATCCAGTGAGGACATTTCCGCTAAAACATTTGAAACTATTTATAGTTATCACAGTGGCATTTCCGTAAGTGTTCAGGATAAGGATTGATAGTGTGCATATATAAATAATAATTTAGTTTTTAGATATTGTAGAAAATAATTGTTAATGTTAAGGAGTATTTAATAATTAAATATTGTATTTTTAATATATATTAATAAATTAAAGTATTACAAATAATAACAATAATTTACTTCCTAGGGTTCAGGGTATTTTCTAGTCGAGCACTCTCGACTAGAGTTTTCTTACTTGTTTTTTTTGGGTCCAAGACGGAAGTGCAAAAGAAAATGTAAAGCGCCTAAGCTTCGGCCCAACAACTAATAAAGGCTATCAACAACAGCTCAAACAGCAAACAACAGCAGCAACAACAACAACAACAACAACAACAACAAAGCCCTAACGACGTGCAATGGACAATGGAAAACTGGCGCAAAACAAACAGTGGATGGAGGATGGGGAGAAAGAGGAAGAAGCACGCGTTGCTGGCAGCGGAGTCGAACATTTTTCTTCATACGCACTCAAGTGTATATTTTCTCATTTTCTTGCATTTAACTTAAAATTTGCTTTGAAGTTTTGACATTTCATAAAGCAGATTTCGTTTCCCACCCAATGTAGATTTTTATTTATACACAGCAAAAAATTCTGTTTTTTTTTTATTTTTTTTTTTATCGAAAATCCAAGCAAACAAAAGTAAAAGCGGCGTCGACTGAAATTTCAGTTTCAATCACCCCTGCGGAAGGTGTGGCCTCAGTCAAGAGAAGAAAAAAACGACCCTCACAGGCCGCGGCCTCTACTTGCTGCCTGTCCAAATATATATCTACCCTGGCCTGCTCGGCCTAGCTTGCCCTGCCCCGCCCCTCGCTCACATGCGGTGTATACTTAATATGAGAGACGATGACGAGGTTGGCTTAAAGTAGCCAAGACGACGCTTAAGAAGCTGACGCAGCAGCTCGGCGTAGGTCTTTGAGGCAGCATTAGCTGCCTCACAAAATTGCTGGCTCGTTAGTTGCCAGGTAGCAGAGAGGCGGCGACGTCGGCAGCGCAGCGACAGAGACAACGACAGCGACTTCCTGTCTCACATGCTCCTGCTCGCCGAGCGTTTGTTGCTGACTCACTCACTCTCGCACACACACGGCAGCCCTCACGGGGGTTGAGCGGTAGGGGTGGTCTGCGCCTGCAGGGTACGCTCACTTCCAGTCACACAATTCCAGTGGAAAGTGCGTGTACACCCGCCGCCGGCCGCCAGGCGGCGCCACCGTCCAAGTGAACCCTGCTACTAATTGCCAGCTCCTTTTGCGCTTGTTTTGGCTTGTTTATCTCTAATTATATTTTAATTTGCACAATTTTTCTGTTACTTCTGCTGCTTTTTTTCTGTGCTGCCCCAAAGTGTTTGCTCTTCACGCGCAAGCATCCTGACGTACATTTTAATTGCAATTATGGAAGGTCGACGCTTGGCCGATTCTCAAGGTTTGTCCTTGCCACAAGGCGTTCTCCTTGTCACGTAGAAGCATCAATGGGCCACTAATTATACCGGCAGGACCTGGTCGTCTCCCTGCCTGACGCTTGCCTGGCTGGCTGACTGGCTGGCGCTTGGCCGCCACGGCGGCAAATTTATGCCGAATCTTTCAGTTGTTTGGGGGTAATTACTTTATAGACTCAAGGAAATTGAGCGAGTGCACAAATTCGGAATTTTAAGCAGTGGCCAGGAGACAATTGGGACAGTGGGCTGGAACACCTTAAAGTCGGAAGTCTTTTCGTGGATAACTCGTTTGCTGGCCCTCAACCCACAGCCATCTGCCGCCTGCAAGTGCTCGGAGAATGCCGCCGAAATTTCGCACCCGAAAATCAGACCATGAATGTCTTCAAAGACATATTTTACTGATGCTAGTCACGTTCGGGGCAGCTCATTTCCTGTCCACGGGTCACAAAGGTGTCAAACGGATGTAGGGACGTGCCGCGTATGCACAATGTCTCCAGCCGGAGCTTGTGGGCCCTGGCTGGTAATCAACGGAACCAGGGAAACCCACTACCCAGCTCAAGCTCGGGCAGGCTTTAAACGTTTTCTAATTGTTAAACTGCCGCTGGCCGACTTCCCTGCACACGGAACGAACGGAGTCCCACACAATTAAACAGCGCCAGAAAAAATCGCCGAAAGACAAGAAAATACGAAAACGAGAGGAAACCCCAAGCAATGCCGAAGGAGCGCCGCAGGCGAGAGCGCGCGCTATGTTAATTAATTTGCCAGGACATCCGTGACGACCGGGTGGGTGGGGCGAACTCTGCGTGTTTATTTTATGCCGTCGCGCTTAAGTGGTAAGCCCCATTAACAACTGCCTGTCGTTTGGCAGCGAAGTAATGGCGTTAGATCATCGTCGCCCCGGCCTGGACACTGTCAAAGGACGCGCGCTCGGACCAGCAGTGTGCGTCATTTGAGCGCTGAAAGCTTTCAGCGTAAATTGTTGGAAATTAAGAAATGTTCCTCCACACTCACAGCCACACACAGCTGCACAGCCACCCACCCACTAACCAACCACCCAACTGCGGCTCACGCGGCAACTCCGATGCCCCCCGGTTCAGGTTCCATCTTCGTCATATTTCATGGTTTTTCCGGGCTCTGCTCTGTTGTTTTATGAGCGCCATTTGAACTTGTTCTTCGTGTCGCTGTCGTTGTCGTTGTTGTTGTTGTTGCTGAGTAGTTGCCATTGTTAATGTCCTGGCAACCACAAATGGCGACCAATCTGCGCCCAACCACCGACGCGACGGACGGACGGACAACGGACAACGACCTGTCTTTGGTTTGTCTTTTGTGGTTTCCTTGTGAATGTTTTTCTTTAATTTGGGCCCTGCCAAGTGGCTTGCTCCTGGGCGCGCTTACAATAATTAGATGTAACGGATATTGTAATTGATGTTAAATTGCGTCAGAGGCCGTGTTAATGCTCGCTCTTTATGGGGCTGCCGAGGCGTGGCTGCGACATTTCTTGTAAAGCCTTGACACCATACACTGGAGTATTGGTTTTTTATTGTTTTCTCTTTCTTCTGAAAATTTATTTAGCATCGCGCACTAGCTTAATATATTAATTCTATAATTTATTACAATTCGGATCAGTCTACAGATCATTTTCGAACTTCACGTAATGAAATGTGAAAACAAACTGAATGAAGACATCCTGAATAACTCAACTCGATCAGCGACAGTCCTACCTGGCTGCCAAATGTGTCTGAGCAGGAAAAGTTCTCAGACTTGAATGTCGGCCTTCTCATGCCCGGCAATTAGCATGACAATATCTGGGACAAGTTCAGGATGCGAGGGCAAACAGCTCAAAGGGTTAAGCGAAAGCACAAACAAGTTCTGATGGGTAGACAAAGGAGGCTTGAGCCGTATGACAGGATATGATTGAGTTTGAATTTGAATATGAAAACCCAACGGATGTACAAAAGCGCAACGCGTGTGAAACGATTAAGTACTATGAACTCCTAGATTCAATTTGCAGAATCTCAACCGCCCTTCTCGTTGTCCCCAAGGAACAGACTTGCCAGGCAGGCCGCATACTTGGGCCCATAAATCACACAGCAGCATTTGCATAAGTTGGCAGTCCGAAACGAAATCGGCGCCAACAAATTCTCACAGGCTTGCATGGCTGCCCTTTCAGAGGCTGGCTTCTAACTCTCTAATCAAATTAGTAACAGTTAACCGGAAGTGCAGAAATCTGCCAACACATTCACCTTTGTGTCTGTATATGTGTGTGTGTATCTCATTGTTTGCCGTGTTTGTTTTGAGCTGCAGTTTTTATTGTTGTGCGGTGCAGTTTTATTTTGATTTGATTGTTCGCCCATCAGCGGGAAGCCCTTGCCGCCGGCCACAGCTCCTGAAAGACCCACCCAAAATCGAGTTTGCATGCAAAATTTTGCATTCGCATTTGCATTTGAATGTAGCTCGCGTGCGGCAGGCGGCAGGAGGCAGGCGGCGTGCGGAGTGCGGGGCATGAATCATTTATCTTTGTTGCTGTTGATGATGATTCAAGTATCGATTTGCATTGATTTGCATTTCAATTGCACTTTTTCGACACTTTACAATGGATTATTTTGCAGTTGCATAAACTCGCTCCCATCCAAACAGACGCGAAGCGCTGTAATGCGATTTATTTATGGGCTGCATTGCATTTCAAGTGATTTGCTCGCGATTTTGTTGCTGTTATTGTTGCTACGAATAATGTGGCTTTATTTCTAATTGTCTGTGTCTAATGATAGCCCTTGAGTTTTGACATTTGTATTTGACATCTGATGCGTTTTAATGCAGCTTCCAATCTCTCCAAGTGACGAGGTCCAGCTGCCTTTACGCTCCACAAGTGGCTACACATGGTATCTACACATTTCTTTAAACTTACTATCACATTCCAATGCAGTAAATCACTTCAATATGCATCATGTTTTCTGTGTAATGTAGTAAGCTGATCAATGTATTTGTATTTAATTTCTGACATTATGTTATAATTAGGTATTATTATTTAGAATCAATTAAAATAATAAATACAAACAATAAATAAAATAAAAAGATATTTGTTTTATTCCTAAAATAAATAGTATCAGAATTCAAAATTCCGTTTTCACAAACAACTATCTGTGTGCTAGACCTAGAGATGAGAACTAGTGTAAATTGAGAACTGTGACTTTAGCAAGTACTAACTTAAATTTCTAGGTCGATAACTTGCACGCTTCAATCACTACTAGTGACATTTACTAGAATCGATATACCATATTTGACAGCTTCGAACATTCTTAATCTTGCAAAATTGGTGGCTGTTCATAATTGAAGTTCAGCAATTGGGTTGCAAAATTTGTGTGAATATCAATCTAATTATGAGTAATGCAGGAGCTAAAAAACGACCGTCGGCCGGAGATGGAAATCCATTTCGGAAAATGCAAAAATTATGGAAAAGTCAGACTATTCATGACAAAAAAAACTTGGATTCTACGGTGGGTCAAGTAATTAGTTGACATATTGACAATTGACAATAATTTTCAGAAAATTAAGACTATGATATATTTATTAGATCCTTTTTCAGTTTTCAACCAGTCCGCATAGGGCAACAGTAATATCCCACATAAATGGATTTAAAAGCCTTGGCATTGATGAAAACAACGTCAGTAAAGTCGGCTACAAATCTGTAGATTCGACAGCAAAAGCGGATGTCACGGTATCACCAGCAAATGATCCAAAAATATCAGCGGACCTTCCGCTACCATCACCGGATGATCCGAACACATCAGCGGACCTTCCAGTAGTAACAGCAAATGGTCTGGTATTACCACCGGAACTTACGACAGACATAAAAAACCCACAGGATGCAAAAGAAAATGATTTAAATGTAAATCAAATAATTGACTCGCAACACAAATCTCAAGATGAACTCCAGCGTGAACTCTTTGCATGTCTTATGCCAAAAGTTCAACACGATGTGCAGCCACTCACATCAGACATGGAGTTTCTATCTAAGACTCTTGAAATAGATCTGAGTGTTAGGCCTACTGATCAGAACACGGACGTAAAAGTTTTTACAATCGACAAAACAAGTCAGAAGCTGGATAAAGTTCATGAAAACCAGAAGATCGGAGAAATTGTGGTAGAGAATAAAATGATCTGTGCTCAGCAACAGCAGAATTTTGAAGACACTTTAATACCCTCACAGTGGAAGCCCGTAACAATGAAAAAAGAACAATGTTCGGTTGCAATCGATCAAGATACTATGCAACGTTCTAATGTGACACGGAACTGCGTGTCCAAAGAAAACAAGCAATCTGGGGGACAGATGTCTGGCGATAAAGGAACAGGACCCAAACTATATTCAGGTCGGTTTGATAATTCAGATTTGAAAACTTCATCTGACTCCGAAAGGGAGTCTAGTGACGAGAGCTGTTCATCATTTTCATCGTTTTCATTTGATAATTTTGATGACAATTTTTTGGGAGGTGAAAAACGTGAGGTTCTGAAAAAATGTGTGCCAAAAAAATTGACTGTAAGACCTAACAGTTCAATCTCAATAATGGTTAATGAGGATGATTCTCTTGCGGGCCTTGTGGACATGGGTTCTGATGGAGACACTACTGGTAAGGTTGAGCTCCGTTTTCATAGATATAACAGAATTAACTTAGAGAATATAATGTTTTAATTAATCAACTCGTTTCCAGTCACTGTCCCAACAACTACGAACTTTGATCAATCAAAATCTCTGAAGACTCCAGATCAGACTCCATCATCAGATCAGATCAAGCACCGCCAATTAAATCTAACAATTCCTCCTAGAAATGTCACTTTAGCTAACAAAAGGTGCACCAATCTTTATAGTATGATATATCGTTATTCAACTCATAGTTTCTTTTTTCTGTATTCTTAGCTCATTTAGTCAACGAGCCAAACAGGAACCTCTCGCGTTTATTCAGTCAGCAGAATATCGAAGAAAGATTAAAGGTCGACGCACGCCGAGACTCGAAGGAAACAAGTCTAAAAGCTCTATCGCAAATGGAAAACGAAACTTTGAAGAGACAATGAAAGCGTACTTAGCAAAAATGACACCTGAACCACCTGAGCAAGAAGAGAACTCCAACGGTGAGCCAGGCGCTAATAACTCTTCGCCACGTTCCGCTAAAGAGTCTGACACTGATGATTCGGCTCGACGAAAGTCGCAGAAGCAGAAAACTGATTTAAGTAATAGCAAAGACTTTTACGAAGATGATTCCAATTTTGAAAACGAGAAAAAGAAATCTGGCGATGGCGACGACGGTGTTAACTCGGAGCTTCCATACTCCGGCGGGCTGACCGACTACGAGCAACTCTTTCATGAAATTCGCAAGATTATTGATCGAGTTCCCAACCGCTTCAAGTACGAAATATACAGCCTTCTCTATCCAACTCTTGCGATAGTCTACCTCCGAATGATTTCCAGCGGTAAGTACCGGAAAGGCAAGGCGTTTGTGGAGAACTCTCTGTGCTACATTGATCATACATACATGGCACGCATAGATAAGCTAATGCAACTACAAGCTCCAGGCGATATGCCACACAAGGCCAAAAAGTTGATCTTTGAGGACAGACAACACGTTGCAGTCTGCATGCTCGAAGAAACCTATTACGTACTACTGGTCCACATGGAGAACTGGAAACGTTCCCTGCAGATGACATTCTCTAAACATTTCAAAATGCTTCTCTATACTAATAGCGGGGAGCCACGCCAGCTCAATGGTATTGGTTCGCGAATTTCGGAAAAAATTTTCTGGGCTACTTCCGACTCGGCCAAAGAAAATAAGGAAAGTAGCCCGCGACCTATGCGACGCAAACGCTTTAAGAAGGACAAACATTCTCCAAGCAAAAACGACCATTTGCCAACAGGCAACCGCCTCTACACGCCTACTCCGAAGCGCTGGGATCTGGAACGAAATAAGGATGACGAGGAGCGGCGCGTGCCACTTAGCCGCGATAGCCCGCCATCGGCCTACCTATATACGGCGCTCGAGAGCCCAGAGACCATAATATGCGCGTCCTTCTCAAACAAAACAACAATGCTATCCGTTGGCACTGACGCCTCCGCAATCCATGTTTTTTCCCTGACATCCTCAAAGTTGGTGCAGCTCAAATCGGCAAAATGCCTGAAGAAGCTCGACACTGGTGTGTCCGGCATTGATGAGAGCATGTTGGACGCGACCAAGCGAAAAATGAGACGGACACTCTACGGCCACCAAGGGCCCGTCTATGGATGCAGCTTCGCGCCCCACGACCGTTTTTTGCTCAGCTGCTCTCAGGATCGAACTGTCCGTTGCTGGTGCCTGCTCTCCTGGAGCTGTATTGTCATCTACCCGGGCCACTGTGCGGCCATCTACAGCGTTGTATATGCTCCGTTGGGCTATTACTTTGCCACCTCCTCAGATGATCGCACGGCGCGCATTTGGACGCAGGACAGCAAGAAGTCACTCTGCATACTTATCGGGCATTTAGCCGAAGTCCTCTGCTGTCAGTTCCATCCAAACAGGCATTACCTCGCAACTGGCTCAGCGGACTGCACAGTTCGCCTGTGGGACATTGTTAAAGCTACTCAAGTCCGCACCTTCAGTGCCCACAAAAACTCCATCAATGCTCTCGCCTTCTCCATGTGCGGCCGGTATTTGGTCTCTGGAGCCGATGATAGTTATGTGCTTGTTTGGGATGTCGTCAAGGAGCAATTGGTCCGTTGCCTGTCTCATCACACTGCGGCCATCAACTGCATTGAGTTCGCGCTGGATAGCAAGCTTTTTATAGTAGGTGGTCAGGACTGTAGGATGACCATTTGGGACTTTGAACGCTTGGTGGAGGAATATGATCCTGAAAAATTGAAACAGAAGAGCACCACGGACACCAATTCCAAACGACCTAAGTTAATGAGTGAATATTTTCTGATTAACTCCTATAACAGCAGAGGCACCCCGTTCTATAAGCTATGCATTACGCGAAGAAACCTTCTGCTAGGTTTCTGTGTCAGGCTACCAAAAAACAACGTAAAAGAACTGAAACAAGCCGCTGACAGCAATGCTTTGTATACCGAATGGTTGGAGTTCTTGGATATTCTGAAGCTAAAGGCATGTTTGCAACAGCCTAACAGTCAAGTGGAATCAAATAGAGCGGAAAGCACAAAAGACAATAATCGGATGGAAGACAGGGAGCTATTCAGTAGCTCCGAGGATGAATCCTCCGTTGATGAAGACGATGTCAATAAGGGTACAATTAAAGAGCAATGTTTGAATAGGTCAGACGATGATAGCGAAGACGCGGAACTATTAAGACAGGGCGACGACGAAGATTCTGCAGATGATGAAGATCCAGAATCAATAAGTGATGTCAATGAAGAGTCCTCAGAGGATGAGACAGATATCTTCAACAAGGCGGATCGGATCGAAAGTAATTCCGATACTGAACACGATGACAAAGCAGCTTCAATTGTGGACCCCGATGCTGAAAATGATCATACTTCTAAAAGATTAGAAGTATCCATAGCGGCTGATGTTGCTGTCATCGCTGATGATAAAAATGTACAAAAATCAGAAATAACTGAAGAGATGAATGGAAATATGATGATTAAACAGGAAAAACCTAATATACATAGCTTACCTATTATCAATGATAATACAGAAGGTAATGAGAAAAATTCTGTGCATGAGGTAGATTCTAATCCATCAGAGAAGTCAAATAGTGCATATTTAGAGGATTTTAAATGTCATGGCTTAGAAGCGAAGATATCTAATGGAGGAAATTCAGAGTGTGATATTGAAGAATGGATTGATATTAATGGTGATAGAACTATTGATACCAGAGGTGCAGATACAGAGCTATTACAAATTTTGGATACTGACTATAAGGAAGGGGACTGCGACGAAATAGTAGAAGAAAGAGAACTGGACAATGTTGATTGGATGGAAAATGAGTTAATTTATGGAGATAATTCAAAACAAAATTCTGATAAACCTTCAGATGGAATAAATTGTGATGAGATGGAAAATGACGAATCTGACGAATCAATTGATAGTGATAATAATTCAAAACCAAATTCTGATACTGATTTTTCCGAAGAAGATAAACCTTCAGATGGAATAAGCTGTGATGAGATGGAAAATGACGAATCTGACGAATCAATTGATAGTGATAATAATTCAAAACCAAATTCTGATACTGATTTTTCCGAAGAAGATAAACCTTCAGATGGAATAAGCTGTGATGAGATGGAAAATGACGAATCTGACGAATCAATTGATAGCTCAATTGATAATTCAAAACAAAACTCTGATAATGATTTTTCCGAAGCAGATAAACATTCAGATTTAATAAATTGTGATGAGATAGAAAACGGTGAATCTGACGAATCAATTGATAGAGATTATAATTTAAAACGAAATTCTGATACTGATTTTTCCGAAGAAGATAAACCTTCAGATGGAATAAACTGTGATGAGATGGAACATTACGAATCTGACGAATCAATTGATAGTGATAATAATTCAAAACAAAACTCTGATAATGATTTTTCCGAAGCAGATAAACATTCAGATTTAATAAATTGTGATGAGATGGAAAATGACGAATCTGACGAATCAATTGATAGTGATAATAATTCAAAACAAAACTCTAATGATTTTTCCGAAGAAGATAAACCTTCAGATGGAATAAACTGTGATGAGATGGAAAATGACGAATCTGACGAATCAATTGATAGTGATAATAATTCAAAACAAAACTCTGATAATGATTTTTCCGAAGCAGATAAACATTCAGATTTAATAAATTGTGATGAGATGGAAAACGGCGAATCTGATGAATACTCAGGGAATTCTGAGCCAGCATCCACTAGGGAATATGAAGGTTCTTCTGAAAAAGAGATCGAAAATGAGGTAATGGAGGATGAACAAATGATAGATGGATATAATCAATGCTTTGACGATGATAATGATGAATCAGACGAAGTTATAGTCTCTGATGTGGAATCAGATATTGAGGAGCACGTTGATGATGAAGACGATAACAGCCAACAGGATGTATCTAAGCATATAACTAAAGATTCGGGTGATAATGAAAAGAAATTGAAGACAATCACAATATGTAATATCGATGTTGACTCTAACGATGACCTTGGGATTCTTCATAGGGACGAATTATTCTCCGATCTTTCGATCTCTGATGTGGAATCAGAAGTAGAAGATAACTTTAACAGCTACAAAAGCCAACACGATGAAAATAAGACAATAATTGGAGAACCGATTGATGAAACCAAAGAGCAAATAATCACATTATATGACTCCAATGTCGGGTTGACCGAAGAAGCTAAACTGTCAGAAATGGTTCCGAAATTTGATGAACACGTTGAGAATGTTAATTCAGAAGGGCTAATCCAAGACTCTAATGAATTATCCGGCGAACATATTGACACATCACAATTAAACACAAGTAGTAAAGAAGAGGTTGAGTCAAAAAAAACTCCTAGTCCACCGATCAGAAATTAGAGTCTTCCGCAAAACAAAAAAAAAATTAATGAAATCTGACTCTGGAAAACATAATCTTCTAAGGGAGCAGAATCACAGTTGGATGGAATTAAAAGTTCTTCGAAGAAGTTGATAGAGAATGCTTTGAGCAGAAATTAAACTTTTAAAATCTATACCAAAAACATTAAACCCATATTGTAAACTGCTCTCAGATTTTGTAGCAAACCAAAAAATAATAAATAAATAAATAATTCCTATAGCCAGAACGTCGCTCGACTACCCCCAAAGGAGCTGAAACAGTCACAATTTGACAGTTTCAAAAACTGGCCAGGCCACGTGCACCGCCCACCATCTGCCCAGCCACAAAAGGCGTGCAAAATTTATAGACGCACGCATTAAAAGCCGCCAGGCACGCTCGACTAACTGCGTCGCACTCACCCACAGTTGCCCCCTTGTTCAGTTGCGCAACGCCCACAACTTGCTGCTGGATAGTGTCCTGTTTATAGGTAGCTCCCTCCCCCTCCTCCTCCACACACAACTCGACAGACCGACGGGACAATATATTTACGCAACTTCTTATGCTTTTGTGGTGGATGGCCTTGTTGTTATTACGTTTGCTGGCTCCACAGAAAAAAAACTAGAAACGAGAAAAAAAATGAAAAAAAAAAATAAGGGAACTCAAGTACTGCCCTTGTTGTCCTGGCTGCTGTTGTCATTGTTCTTGTTGTTGCCGCTGTTATTGCAGGCAGCATCTTGTGCCTCGTTTGTAGCAGTTATCTCTCGGTCCTGCTGGGCTGCCCGCGCGAAATGAAATTGTTTACTCCACTGTCATGTGCACGTGAGACGCCGACGTGGACAGCGCCGTGTCCTGGCTGCTGCTTACGGCACACTTGGTCTGCCGCTATCAAAAAACGAGAAATCTCTTCTCTTTTTCTTTTCCCCAAAAATGAAAGAAAATTCAACGTAATAATTCTTTTCCGCTCGGATAAGGTGCGATTGGAATGAGCAAGATGGAGGGTTGGAGCAGTTGCCTGGGCTTCTGCCCCGTAATTGTGCGCAATTTCTGTTACATTTGTGCTGCCCATTTGCCCGGAGTTGAAGCATCTTCCGTCCAGAATTTGGTGCGTTTAGTTCAGCTTTAGCCATTTCCCTTCTGCATTGCGGGCTAGAATGCAGAATTCCATCGGTTCTCTCTCAGCGCTCCGCTCTCTGCACACTCCCAGCCATACAGCCAATTGGCATGCGGATATGGCTCACCATCTTTGTCCACAGTCCACAGTCACACATGTGAAGTGCGTCCACCACCCTCACATGTGCAATCACCGGCTCGAGCCTAAGCCTCGCCCATTATTCACGGGGCTTATTAAAGGACAGCGCGTAAAACTGTCGCGCCAAGGCAAACAAAATAAACAGCACAGTCCATTTAACTGATTTCAGGGAAAATAAAAACAGAGCATAAAATAAATATTTGCAATGGAAATAATGTACTGTGCGGGGGCGTGCGTTCCGCTGATGATGAGCAAACAACCTAAAGCGCAAGCATTTTAAATTCCTACAGCCTGTACTTTCCCTCCTGCGGCGCTCCTGCCGCCTGCACTCGACAGCCCGTCAGTAGTCGCAGTTGGCCGGAGGTAGGGCGGGCACTCCAGCTTAGCCCCTGCCCAGTTTACGGAAGCATTGGCCAGCGCATTTAGGCTGCAGTTATCCCCCATCGGATCCTGGCAGCCGTTAAACTAAAACCGCATATTAGCAGGCCGTAAATACGGGATGTGTTTCTGGACTCGGTACTTAAATATGATAAATGTGCATATTGTATTACATTTGGATTTAGGGCAGCGCCAAAGACAATAAATTAGCCGGGACACACACCGATAATTGCACACATGCTGTGCCTGCTCGATGCCAAAGCAGATGCCCCCCCAAAAAACGAAGAAAATTAATAATCTGCACTCGATGCACCGAATCTTAAATACTCTTTCAGCAGAGGAAATTACGACTCACATATAAATCATTTTATATGTAGGAATCACTGGAAGATCATTTGATATGTAGATATCATTAGAGATTAATTTACACTGAAAAAAAAAAGAATTATTTTAAATTTAAACATATCCCCATTTAAAACACTTCGACTGCAGCCAAGAACCCTTTGCTCCAGTGCATAAAATGCAACCCGTAATTATGTATGGAAGTTGCCAACATGCACTGCTCCCAGCCAGTTGCCCAGCTGACCAGTTGCCAGTGGCCAGTGGCCAGTGGCTGCCCAGCTTGGTGTCGTCAATGCAACGTTTGCCAAATTTACACAAATTCCAATTGCCGGGCGGCTGCCAACTACTGGAGTTGAGTTGGGGTCCGGCCGGCAGCAGAGCTGCTTTATGAAGATTGGCCCGAAACGTGTTTTCGACTGGCCGCAACTTCTTCCTCGTCTTGGCCTGGGTCGATTATTATGGGCAGCGGTGCGCTGCAATTATGTCGTCCAATTAATATTAACACAGCGGGCGGTGCCTGACGAAGGTGTGCGGACCGGGAGGAGGCTTGGCATTTTATGCATAAGCTATTTATGAAATTTATTGTCTCTGATGGCATTCACTGAACAACGGCAGTTGGTTAACTGCGGCTGGCACTGGACTTGGGACTTGGTCTGGGGCTGAGACTGAGACCACCCGTTGGTCGTTTGTAGTTTGAAGTTTTCAGTTTTCAGTTTACAGTTTGCACTTTGTGATCGCAGAACTTATGCAAAATCGTTTGATCGGTTTTGCGATTAGGCGTAAAAATGCTAAGCAGATGTCGGGATCGCACAGGCCAGGCATCAATCAAGCTGTCAATATGGCAATATATGGCCAGAGCAAGGTGTCCACATAATTGCAGTGCCCAAAGTTAAAATTTATTATAATTTCCACACTTCTGCCGCGAGTCGAACTTCAGAGTCGAAAACTATTCAGCATGCTGGACATTTTGTCCATGTAACTCGGTGTCATTATGTTGATAGACGTTGCGGAAGAGGCAGCTGCCGCTCCGTCGCGACGTGACATGCCGTAGGCCGAGCAGCAGGACGAGAAGACAACGGCAGGACGTACGCATATTGCGCGCCCTTTAATTAACAATTAAGTTGCAATTTTACGACTAGGACAAAGTCGTCCTTTAATCCCGCTATTCACAGCGGGTCGAAATTGCTAATGGATCCCTCTAGTCTTAGTCTGCTTATTAAATTACGCATTCAGCTCGTTTCTCACACGTGCATAAATATGCAAAGGGCTGACACAAAATCTCCCAGAGTAACTAGCAGGCGCAAGCGCAGGTGCATCTGCAGATCTGCTCGGTCAGATATGGGAGCCAGCTTATCTAGGGCTTGTGGCTTGTGGCTGTGGCTCTGGCTGTAGCTTTTGGCCATTGCCACTTATCGCATAAGCTGGATGTAATTGAATTTGCGCCGAATACGGATAGAGTCCAGAAATGGCTTTCCATTATTTTGCATGTCGCATTTTATTTTATTAACATGTTAAGGGCCACGTTGTAATTTAGTTTTGAGCCAGTTCGGAAAAGTACACAGAAGAGCTTGAAGGCTGGCAGCGCGATGCGACGCGCTGATGGATTACAAGCAAATTGGTCGCAACTCCGCCATAAATTTTGATGCAATTTTAATGAAATTAATGACCTGACACACTGGCCAACAATGCGAAGGCTAAACAGCTCGAACCAGTATGCGATTACGGGGCGATATCCCCAACAGATGCGATGAAAGCACCAGCATTTTGTGCAGATCATAAACATGAGGGCAGGGTGATGAAAGTTAGCCGAAACTCGGTTCGCTTTTTAGGGGCGAAATACCCCTAAATTATCTGCCTTTCATTTCGCTGAAGATCCTCAATTCGAGCTTGTATTGCAGGAACGCCTCAAGTCAAACTAATCATTAATCCAGCTATCAGCTCGCCTTTGTCTGTATATAAATGTATATATAAAAAATATATATGTATTTATATTTTTAAAATTGTGTTTATGAATGTGAAGTTGTGCTCTAAGCATGGAACGGTATGATAATTAGGCTTTGGTATACAATTTGAAAATGCATTTTACATTAACTTAATTATTTTCCATCAAAAAACATGCCAGCAGCGACATGAGAATGCGACTGCAATTGGCTGGGCTTAAGTGTAGTGTAGATTGTTTATGGCCCTGCCACACGCACTACTTTGCAGGGCTGCGCTCGATATTTCCCTCTCTGCAGGGCTATTCTACACCTTCCACGCGTTCACTGATAGCCAACGTTGATAACTGGCCTATGGCAGGAGGTGGAGTCGGAGCTTGTGTCTAGTGGCACAACAAAGTTGCGCACATGCGAGTTCTGCTTCCATGGAAAGCTCTGCCGGGGCAGGGCCTAATTGCGGGACGGGCTTTATCGCTGGCAAATCGGCCATCAAATTGCAGAGCAGCGCGTGCATAGATAAGGTCGACATAAATTCGCCAAGATATACGAGCCTCAATCATGAACGGCAACGACAAGCGCAAATCCCGCAGCAATTAACACATTATATTCCCCGATAAATTGAATGTGTGTGGGGTTGACACTCGCTCAGAACTCAACATGTGGTGAATAGCGCAGTGTCCTATCACCTGTCTCGCTCAGTCGCCCCACAACAAAATCGATACGCATGCGATGTGGCTGCTGAGACTGAGCCGAATTGCTGCTGCTGCTGCTGCTGCCGCTGCTCCACTGCTCTAAGACGAGCAAGCCACGGCCTCTGATAGCATGACGACATGGCAGGCCGCACAGGAAGCGAGAGCTGAAGCTGGAGCTGGAGCTGGAGCTGAGAGGCAACGCAACATGCGCTGGGCATTATAATGCCAGACGCGACACAGACCGACCCCACACACACACACACACACACACACACACACACACAGCCACATATACACATAGGTATGTATACTCATATAGACAGGCGCAACTGCTAAAACGAACTGCTGACTGGCAACGTTAAAACCGGTAAATCTTCATAGAGTTTGCTGCGTACTTTGCTCCGCGCTGCAATACCCTTCCCTGGGCATCTCTGCTGACTGATAAGTTATGATCCTCATAGCGCGCACTCATTCATCTAATCATTCAAAAACAATTTAAATATCTCAATTGAATTTCGTTTCTATTATAATATTAATTTATATATTTGCCACTCCATAGATCCAGTAAGTCTTCTTGAATGCGTTCAAACAATAACAGTTTGCAGAGCATTAAAGATTCGTCTTTCCTTTTGGTATGCACTGCAGACAACGGAGCTGCCGTTGACGACGAGGGTTTATTTCATGCTTACTTTGGCTTTCTTGCTAGCGCCGTAAGCAGCCCCCAGTGCTGAGCGCAGTGTATCTGCCACCACTTAAGCACCCCACCCAACCACCCGAGCAACCGAACACCACTTGCTTTTCTCTCCGAGCCGGGCTAGCTACTTTTCCATATTCTTTTCAATTTGAGCGGCGGCGCTGGCTGTTTGGGTTGGCTGACTGGCTGAGGCATTTTCTTTTGCGAAACTTTTGCAATTTTCTATTAAAGCAATACACATGCACACATGGATCGTGGTGGTGGTGGCGATGGTGGTGAGGTGGTGCCACTGCTGGTGGTGGCGCCGTGTGTGTGCTTGTATTTGTAATTCATATAAAATGGAAAATTTTCTTTATGTGTTGGCGCATGGCTTTTGTTAGTTCTTCTTTTAGCCCGTGTGCTGGCCAAGCGAAATGCCTGCCTCTGCTCCGGCTCTTGGCTAATTTCGCAGTTATTCAGCAAATGTATTTACAAGCAGCAGCGCCATGTTTGTTTGCACATGACCTCAAAACTTTATACGCATTTTGCCAAATTGCGTGCGCCTTCTTTCCAAGCTAGAGACAGTTGCAAAGCACCGCCGCACCACCGCACCACTGAACCGCTAAGCAACTTCCTGTCATTGACTTATGCCAGTGAAGCGTTGAATAGCAGTTCTCGACGTTTTGTGTGGCTTTTGCTTTTAGGCAAATTTGAGTCGACCACTCAAACGGAGCTTAAGACCTTAAAGCAGCTCCCGAGAGTCATTGGCCTGTATCTAATCAGGAAAACTCATTCATGCCTCAATGATGAAATGTGTTAACACTTGAGCGCCGCACGCAGCCTCCAGTGAGAGTAGCACTGAAAGGGTTTGTCCAGCATCAGGGCAGCGACTTCAAAGGCTTCATGCACTGCTCTACCGTTATACCACTTGCCGAATACCCTACTCCGACTCTTAAAGCATTGGCCAGTTTGTAAACTTAAATTTCAGTATTTTTGCAAAGGTTTTTTTTATTGAAATTGGCAGATGGAAGGTGGAGTTCCGTTGGTTAGCCTTTTCACGCTCACCTGTGTCCAATAGCATTGAACCGGTTGCGTGTGCAAAAAGTGCCATCAGCATTTGGGCCAAGAGCCAGCTCCGATATGGTCACTGCCTGCAGTAGTCGGTGCTGGGTCGTTGGTCCTTAGTCCTTGGTCCTATCTGCGGCAGGAGTCTAATGTGCTCGTGTCGCAAGCAAAAGCGTTCAAAGCCATTTTCTATTTTTATGTGCGCACAAACTGTTAAAAAAATGTGAGTAGACGTTATAAAAAAAGGCAGTTTCGCAACGGTGGCCATAACAACATGGCCAGAGCAAACTCAACGGCCAAGTTAACTGCATTTTAACGCGCATTTCAATTTGGAACGGATATAATTTATAGACGACTGACTGGCGCTCGCTTATGTGTCCACGTCCACGTCCACGTCCACGTCCAATTCCACGTCCATGTCCGTGTTGTTGGCTACCAAATTGAACCGTGCGCTTGACTGCCTGCCTCACCAAGCTCCACGTCCGTTCCCTTGCACAGCTCAACACCCACGAAGTCAAGGCAGTATCTGCATGCCATATTTATCTAGATTTTGTTTTCCCAGCTGCGCCGTGGCCCGTTAATGTGCAAAATTTAATAATAAAGTATTACGAGTCGGCGGCGGTTAAAGAGTTTAATGTTGTTTAACTTGTTGGTGGCGCTGCCACCATCGTCTGCCACTGCTGAGGCGGCAAATGCAATTTCGTGTAATTTGCAGTGGCAGCATGGGACGCAGCCCGTCTAGTCCGCCTGCCTTAAAGTATGCTTCAAACTATTTGCTCGTCAAATTTGGTCTATGACTGCAAGTGACTGCCCAGCCTGGTATTTGCCGCGTCTCGTTGTTGTCCTTCTCTGCTGATGCTGAACTTATTTTTGCTTCCTCCACGGCACTCCTTACTGTCCCTCTCATTCTCTCTCTCTCTCCTTTTTTGTTATCGTTCAGCATTTTTCCACTTTTCCAAATGTCTGCGTGTTTAAATTGAACAATAACCCTAAGTTGTTGTCGTCGAAATAATATTTTCTGTGCCCTCCAATGCTGATTTCTCATACAAATAAATGTGCGTCGCCCCCTCCCCTCCCCCCGCCAGCTCCCACGAAGTCCTTTTATGCTACTTGCTCAACGACAACAGCGAAAATCGCAAAGCAATCAAATAAAATTTGAATAAAAGATTTTTGTCTGTCGCTGATTTGCGAAAAGTACAACAACAATGACAGCGAAAAACTGAAAATAGCAGAATGATGGGCGGCAACTTTTCCAGATATGCTCGGGGTTGCTTTCGCCTTACACACACATACACACACTCACGCACACTTATCATCTGGGCTAAAGATGCTGTCAGGTAAATGTAAGTACAGTAATCTCAGCAAAAACTGCGACAATGCCGAATGAAATTGATGTGTGCTATAGAGAGATGACATCATGTATAACAATTTTCCATTGTCTCCTTTAAGCCTAATAGAACTCAGAGAATATGTGAAAATTATCTTTATTTTATTCAATTATATATATTTTTAATTATTCACATTAAATTGAATATACATATTTATGTGTCTTAATACAATGTATTTTACAATTGGAATTTGGACTATATTATCATTCCTACTATAATAGAAAATATGTTTAATATGCAATAAGTTTCATTTTCAATAAATTTGATGATAGTTTCGAAAAAAAATATGAAATAGGAAAATTTTTTATTGCAAGAAACCCCTTTATAATATTAAAGGAAAATGTTAAAATATATCGTTTATTAAAGAAGAATTTTGATTTCAAGAAACCCCTTTAAAACATTACCTTTAAATTCTTGAATTTGTACTAAATATTAATGCGCTTCTGTCACAACATCCGGAAACCTGACCCTGAACATAAATTTATTGTGACTTTGGCCTTGACCGAATTACTTTGAAATGCAAATTAGTTCAGCTCGCAAACGAGCCAAGTGAAAAATAAAAACAAAAACTCATTACAAAGCGCTGCCCAGCGCGGCGACACTCCACGCAGCCTTATTTAATTTCATACCAAATTACACAGCAGCAGCAGCAGCAGCGACAACGGCAAGGAGGTAACCCACATTGATGACGTCACCGAAGGGCAGACAGAACGCGGCAGCAGCTTAAACCTAATTAGCCAACCTCGGCGTCGCGTCGTTAGCCTCCTTCATTTTCACTGTCACGGGCGGCGACCCAAAGAGTCGCCGGTTCCGCCCCGCGGATGACCCCAGCGCTGAGTGGGGCGCATTAAATTACCAAAACGTCTAGGGTCGCATTAAGGACAGGGCGGAAAAAAAGAAGTTTATAACGCGCCAAAACGGAAAGTTGCGCGACTTTTCTTGGCTCAGATATTTCAGACCGGCAGCGAAAAGTGGGTGGCGCTGCTTTGTTAAGATGGCCGTCTGACCTTATTGCGAAAGTGTTGACCGCATAACGTGCCGAGGGCGTGGCACCATTTGGGTCAAAGCGGGCTGCAGCTGACGCCCCAAATGTAATTAACACCGGCATGCGCTGTGCCTTGCCCTCTCTCTCTTCAGCACACTCATCCATGCGCTCTCTCTCTCTCGCTCTCTCGCTCTCTCTTTCCGGCAAACAGCGCAATTGGCTGTCACTTGTAACAGGCGCCCAGCACCGACCGAAGGCAAGCGTCCTTAATTAATTTTTGGCGCCGTCTGCCAGCTCTTTCTCCTCACCTTCTCCTCTCCCTTGGACGGTCATTTTGACTGTTACTAATTTGTGGTTTTGGCTGCTGCGCGTGACTCATAGTTGTTGTTGCATGTGTGTGTGTGTGTATTTGTGTGAACGCGCGGAGTTGCAAGTGTAAATTGAATTTCAGTCTGGAGCCAAAAAAACACTGGGCGAGCAGCAAACAGCGAATGACAATCTGCGAGTGTGAATGGAATAAACCCAGCCAGAGTCGAAGCAGACAAAGAGCAAAAAGGTGAGAGACAGAGAGAGAGAGAGAGAGAGAGAGAGAGCTAGAATAGAAAATTGTGTGAGCGGGAAACAGTAGCTGACAGTGAGAGAAAACAGAGAAACTCACAATGCCAGAGAGGAAACACGGAGCTGGAAACACGCTGAAGTTGACAGACTCGAAAATGCTTATGATTCGTTTGGCTAATTAAAGAGCATTTTTAAGCGACTTATAAGATTAGTTACTAATTAGGAAGTTTGTTTTATCAATGAAATTAGTCAGATATCAAAAGAGTTTAATTATAATCATAATATATATACAGAAGGCTCTACGCAAATAATACACAAAATATGCCAAGTTTTATTTCGATGCATTTTTGTGAATTGAACAATTCAATATCTATGTTTTATAAATATAATTAGTCAGATATCAAAGGAGCTTAATTATAATCATAATATATATACAGAAGGCTCTACGCAAATAATACATAAAACATGCCAAGTTTTATTTCGATGCATTTTTGTGAATTGAACTATTCAATACATAATTACCAGCCATTAATATGTATATCGAGTTTCAGTGGCAAAAGGCATGCAACATTCGGCATACAATTAACAACCCTCACAGTTGGACAAAAAACAACTGTCAAACTGACAAACGGACAATGCAAATTATCGCTTATGCCATTGATTATTGTCAATTGCCAATCAATTTCGACTGCAAGTCGAGGGCAGGGCAGGAGGGCTGCAAAAATATCAATTGCCAATGCCAAAATGCCACAGCGTCACGTCAACTTGCGATGCGGTAAGAGAGAGAGAGAGAGAGAGAGAGAGAGCGAGAGCGTGAGTGAGAGAGAGAGAGAGAGAGAGAGAGAAAGGGAGAGTGCCACTTTTTGTTGATGTTGCTGTTGCTGTTGGTAGGCGCACAAAAGGCAGTCTGTAAAACAAACAGAGCTGCCAGTTTGCAGCCAGTCAGGCAGGCTGTGTATTTGTGTGTAGCTTGTCCCGCACTTGACTCTCCAGCTGAACAAAGGACGTGATGGATACAAAGCTGGATGCATGCCATGAGCTGCAATTGTTGCAATTAGGCCCAGCAGATTTTGCTGTGGAAACGCGACCCCTATTGAACCTCTATCGATATCCTGTTGTATCCTGCCTGGCCGTATCCTAGCAGTCCTGTCACCCCATTCCCGTATGCTTCGTGCTGCTGCGTGCATTTGCATAATTTGCATATAATTCTCTGTCAAGCAGTTAGAGATACAAAGCACCATCGGAATATAAAAACCGCCGCTCATGTTTTTCTATAACTCTATGCAAATTTGACTGGCGTGTGAAAATTCCCAACACTGTTGAGCCGCGGCAGCTGCTGCCACCAGAAACCAGCTGAAGGAATAAAAAGTTAAAATATCAACCTCAACTCCTTGATCGTCTGCACTCTATAAATATTCACGCCTTGCATTGACAGCTCTGCCAAAAGTTTCGCTCCAACTTTCGGCTCTGCTACAGCAAAAACAATGCACAGATTCGGTAAAACATTGAAATATTCCACATTTAGATTCGCCCGCTCAGAGCTGATACTTGAGGCAAGGCGCGGCCAAAGTTTGCGCGTGGCATTTGGCTATGCTGATTTGCAGGCCTTCGATCAAATCTCAGCTCTTGCGGCAACTAACTGCAACGGGGCTAACTGCGGACGTCAAACTTTTTGCCGCAAAATGAAGTGCTTTGCACATAATAGTAGTGGATGAATGTTCAGGCTGTGAAAGCGAGACGTTAAAGCAAAGGATAATCCTTTGATAAGTGTGTTAGCCTGTGATGGTGCTAAAGTTTGTTTGGATGCGCTCTGATATAATATTATTATTATTTATTTATTACCCTGGCTATCCTTTTGTGCTCTAGTTGTTCTTTAAGACATGTTTCCTTTAAAGTAATGTATATGTTTTAGAGAGCTATACAATTTCGCAAAAACAAAAAATATAATAATAACATATATTCACATTTGTATATTGAACCTTTTCAGGCCTTTAAATATAAGTGCCTACATTTCATTTAGAGGTAAGTACTACCCCACAATGTATATATATTTTTGATCAGGGCGACGAGCTGAGTCAATTTAGCCTTGTCCGTCTGTCCGTCCGTCCGTCCGACCGTCTGTCTGCCCGTATGTTTGAACGCGTCTATTGCAGCATCTAGACAAGCTAGAGACTTGAATTTTTTTTTTGGGTCCGTGGATAGCACGCGCAGGTCAAGTTTGTTACCAAATAACGATAGCTATATTTTGTTGTATTGTTATCGATTTTAAACCTTACCGAAAACAGGCTATAAAATTATATCTCCCACACCTTTAGAGCTAGACCCCAAATTTTGCATATAGATTCATGTGAATTTTATGCAATTTCTATTTTTTTATATTTTGGATACCGGCTCTTTTTACTAATTACCCTCCCCCCCCTTTCGACACTCATGAAGAGTCTGTTGCAAATATAACCATGTGAATAAATTAGCATTTTTATAAAATGTAAAAAATTCAATAGAATCATATGCCGAAAGTTTAATCAAATTCCGTTAAGTCAGTCCCGATTTATTTAACAAAACGTTTGGCCAATAATCACACGCACGCGGCAAGCAGCGACGCACAGCAAAAAACATTTGCACATACACAAACATTGAAACGTGCAAGCGCGCCTGCTTTTGCATGTGCACAGCCGCTTCTGTGCATTTTCAGACGCTTCTGTAGTTTTGTATTTGTCATATATCGCCGTTTACACGCATACATTCAAACAGACCACCGTTTTTATACCCTGAGCCCATTGAAAATGGGAAATCAGGGTATAATGGTTTTGTGAAAATGTATGTAACAGGCAGAAGGAGGCGTGCCACACCCCATAAAGTACATATATTCTTGATCAGCACGACAAGACGAGTCGATATAGCCCTGTCCGTCTGTCCGTCCGTCCGTCCGTCCGTCCGTCCGTCCGTCTGTCCGTCCGTCCGTCCGTCCGTGTGAACGCCGAGATATTTTTAAGTACGCAACGTAGAGACTTGAAATTTTACATGAATACTCGATAATACCGTACGCTGCACAAGTTTATAAAATTTTTCCGATAACTCATTTCATTTCGATTTTATGAGCATTTATCGATAATTTTAATGTGTTTTTAAGGCGTGGTTTGTACATCGTTTGAGCTAGAGATTTCAAATTTGCTGTGTAGTTGCGTGCAATGAATACGGAAATTACGTAATCTTTAGATTTTGGATGCCACGCCCCATTCGCCCCCAATAGCGCCCTATTTGTAAAAAGCGCAAATCAAATACTAGAGACTTGTGCTTTGGCACATACATACATATGGATGCCATCAATAAGTTGTGAAAGTTTGATGCAGTTAGTCCATCGCTAAGAAAAGTTATTAAGCAATTAAGTTTCCATAGTAATGCCTACATTGCAGTCCAAGCGCAGTCGCTGCGTCAACTGCGCAGTTGGCAGAGCGCGCGTTTATGCTTGCGTGCATATGTGTGTGTGTGTATGTGTTGTTTATATGCATGCATAAAAGATGCGTAGAATGATTTGATATTTGGCTCTTCACAGGGCTCAGGGTATCCCCTAGTCGAGCAGTCTCGACTAGACCGCTCTTACTTGTTGTATGTACACATACTCATACATTCATTTGCGCGTATTTCACCATATTCTAAGAATCATAATTGCGATTGATCTGCTTCTTTAGCTTCTTTAGCAATGCAATACTGGTGTGGCGTAGTGGATAGACGCAAAGTGCATAAACGAAAGGTCCCGAGTTCGAAGCTCAGTGAATTTTTTAATTTTTTTTTTAATCTATAAACATGAGGTGGTTGTGCTAGTTGAGATGACGCACTCTAACGTTATATATGTAGTAAATAGATGTACGTTCGAGTCCAGGTGCGGTGATTTTTGTTTTGTTGTTTTTCTTCTTTTTTTTTTTTTTTTGTTAATTTGTTTATTTATTTAATTATTTATTTATTTTTGATTTACATACATTCAAGTTGAATAAAATTTCAAAATTATAATTTAATTTTGGAAAATTTAATGTTATATACAAGCTATATAGCGTATTAAACAATGCAAATCGGACGGGGCTCAGGGGATTTCCTAGTCGGGCACCTCTGACTAGAGTTTTCTTACTTGTTATACCCTGAGCCCATTGAAAATGGGAAATCAGGGTATAATGGTTTTGTGAAAATGTATGTAACAGGCAGAAGGAGGCGTGCCACACCCCATAAAGTATATATATTCTTGATCAGCGCGACAAGACGAGTCGATATAGCCCTGTCCGTCTGTCCGTCCGTCCGTCCGTCCGTCCGTCCGTCCGTCCGTCCGTCCGTCTGTCCGTCCGTCCGTCCGTGTGAACGCTGAGATATTTGTAAGTACGCAACGTAGAGACTTGAAATTTTACATGAATACTCGATAATACCATACGCTGCACAAGTTTATAAAATTTTTCCGATAACTCATTCCATTTCGATTTTATGAGCATTTATCGATAATTTTAAAGAGTTTTTAAGGCGTGGTTTGTACATCGTTTGAGCTAGAGACTTCAAATTTGCTGTGTAGTTGCGTGTAATGAATACGGAGATAACGTAATCTTTAGATTTTGGATGCCACGCCCCATTCGGCCACAATAGCCCCCTATTTGTAAAAAGCGCAAATCAAATACTAGAGACTTGTGCTTCGGCAAATACACACATATGAATGCCATAAATAAGTTGTAAAAGTTTGATGCATTTAGTCCATCGCTAAGAAAAGTTATTAAACAATTAAATTCCCATAGTAATGCTCACATTGCAGCCCAAGCGCAGTCGCTGCGTCAACTGCGCAGTTGGCAGAGCGCGCGCTTATGCGTGCGTGCATATGTATGTGTGTATGTGTTGTTTGTATGTATGCATACAAAATCATAGAATGATTTGATATTTGACTCTTCACAGGGCTCAGGGTATCCCCTAGTCGAGCAGTCTCGACTAGAGCACTCTTACTTGTTTTTATAATATTTTTTTCACTCCTTATGGTATGACAATTTGTTGCGAATATGAACTTAAAAATTATGGAATTAAGAGTGTAGAATAAGTACTAAACAAATTACAGTTATATATAAATACACATTTTATTAATTTATCTTTCTTTTTAAAAAAAGTTTTTTTGAGGAATAAAATTATTGTCTTTAAATAACACAATCAACTAAAGGCTTCGATTGAGTAGAGGGTTAAAGCCTTTTACTTCATTACAGGGCCGCTTTGAGTTGTTCGAAGTCGGACGAAATATTTCAAAATAAAATTTAGAATTTGTTACAATTTTTTGCTATAAAATACCTTAAAATAAATTTAAAATTTTGCATACATTTTACAAATCTTCAAGTCAACTGCAGTGGAACTGAAATAAAAGGTCTTTCGTACTAGTAAATATATATGTTTACATATGTATAATAAGTTTTCTACATTTGTTTTGTGATTAAATATCCTACCTATAAATGTGGTAGTTTTATGGAACACTTCCATCAATTTCGCCGGTGATACGGTTGTTCTGTTGTGGGATGGCTGCATCATTGAAATTCGTGGTTTCTTGATGACTTAGTTTTTTTCCAGATTTATGTTGTGTTTATATTTCAGATGCCAATCTTGAATATTTTTAAAACTTTTTACAGTCCATTTATACTATACGGTACATATCATTGTTTTGTCACCTGTCTATATTTTATAGTTTTATTTTACTGTAAAAGAAGTCTATTAAAGTATTATGTGGATTATGCGGTTTTAAAAGTCACTTGTGAAACAATCAGATATATAAGATATATATAAAATATGATTGATGAATAAATTATTAGGGTAGCATACAAGTTAAGCCCAACTGTCCCCGTTCTGCCTATGTGCTCTAATCCCTTGCAACCCACATAAGTGTTTCATTATAAAAATAAAAATTCCGAAAAAAAAAATGAAAAGAAACAACTAAGAAATGTAAATGTCTAAAACTCATTGACTGGGCCAATTAACACGCCATAAAGTGCACGAAACGAGCAATGGGAACGGTCAGCAGGCAACGGGCAATGGGCAGCGGGCAGCCGGCAGAGGGCGAAGGCAACTGGCAAACAGTAGCGCCTCGCAATTAGGCAGCTTAATTAAGTCTCGGACATAAACAGTGCCTTAAACCGGAGTGCGCATAATGAGAGAATTTGCATAATAAAAAGCAAATTAAAAGTGTTTAACTTGCTCTTAAAGGTGCAGCCAAGCGAGCAGCCAAAAACAAGCAGTGGTGCGAGCTGAATTAGCCATCTTGCGAGCCGCTGCAGTTGGACGTGGCTATTGTGGCTGAATTGCAGTCATGCTAAGTTCAATTTGTATGCAGCCATTGGGTAAGCATTTCGGCCCTACAGCTCTTGCCACCAGCCAACCCAGGGTCCAGTTTTGGTGCCATAAATTTGAGCAGTCGCCCGTGTCAGCCGGCAAATGGCGAACTGACCCACACCGCAGCCACAAACTTAATTTCGTATTTGTTGCCAAAACAAAGGCATGCCAGAATACAAAAAAAAACAAGTAAGAGTGCTCTAGTCGAGACTGCTCGACTAGGGGATACCCTGAGCCCTGTGAAGAGCCAAATATCAAATCATTCTACGCATCTTTTATGCATGCATATAAACAACACATACACACACACACATATGCACGCAAGCATAAACGCGCGCTCTGCCAACTGCGCAGTTGACGCAGCGACTGCGCTTGGGCTGCAATGTGGGCATTACTATGGGAACTTAATTGTTTAATAACTTTTCTTAGCGATGGACTAACTGCATCAAACTTTCACAACTTATTGATGGCATCCATATGTATGTATGTGCCAAAGCACAAGTCTCTAGTATTTGATTTGCGCTTTTTACAAATAGGGCGCTATTGGGGGCGAATGGGGCGTGGCATCCAAAATCTAAAGATTACGTAATTTCCGTATTCATTGCACGCAACTACACAGCAAATTTGAAATCTCTAGCCCAAACGATGTACCAACCACGCCTTAAAAACACTTTAAAATTATCGATAAATGCTCATAAAATCGAAATGGAATGAGTTATCGGAAAAATTTTATAAACTTGTGCAGCGTATGGTATTATCGAGTATTCATGTAAAATTTCAAGTCTCTACGTTGCGTACTTAAAAATATCTCGGCGTTCACACGGACGGACGGACGGACGGACGGACGGACGGACGGACGGACAGACGGACAGGGCTAAATCGACTCGTCTTGTCGCGCTGATCAAGAATATATATACTTTATGGGGTGCGGCACGCCTCCTTCTGCCTGTTACATACATTTTCACAAAACCATTATACCCTGATTTCCCATTTTCAATGGGCTCAGGGTATAAAAAAAGAAAGCGAGTAAGTAAAATTCTATTCGGGAGTGTCCGACTAGGAGATGCCATAAGCTACCAGCCAAGCTGCCTGTTCCAAGAAAGTTAGATAAATCTTGTTTCTACAAGTTCAATCAAGGATATGAATGTGTGTGTGCACATGTATGGAGGAAATGCAAGCACTTGGCTCTAAATATCAATTGGCTTTGGAAACAGTTCAATTCTTTAATATTCTCTGTGTTGCGTACCAGATTTTAATGCAAATGTTTGTGCATGAATTGCATATTCCATTATATGTATTAAATATGTAATATATGCAAACTACTTTGTATATTAGATATTGTTGCAAGAGCATTATACTCAATAAATAAATAAAACATATTGAACAAAATATACACATAATAAAAAAATAAATAAAAATATAAAATATATACATATATAAAACATATATATACATATATATACATCAACAATTATAAAAATATGTATATAAAATAAAATAAACTTATATAAATGAAAAATTAATTGAAATGTATTTGTTTAACTAGATTCACATATATCAAATATATGATTCTACTACTTATGCTCTTAATCGACTTTAGGAAAACGGATAATGTTAGTGAATACTTCATTTACGAATGAAATTGACGGTTCTAAATTGACAGGTCTCTAGTTCTTCCGAGAACAAAATACTGTATTTCTCTCATAGATTAAAATGTTGATCTAGATCAAATATATACAATATATATACCTTATGGAATCTGCCACGCCTCCTTCCGCCTGTTACATGCCTTCGCACAAAACCATTATACCCTCGGCTCGCACTTCCGATGGCTTCAGTGTACAAAATGGACTGTGGCATACGATCCTACATGCGAGAGTATCCCCTGCCATAAACATGTATATCTGAGCTACTGCATGCAGTTGGCAGGCAGTGTCTCGGTTTTTGGGCCAGCCCATTGGACATTTCGGCAGACATTTGTCTGCAGCAGACATCGGGGCGTGCATTTTGTTTTCATTTGCCAAAAATACAAACATAAGAAAAAGGAGAGGAAGAGGCAGGGTGGCGAGCTCTGTTATGTTCTGGTTGCAAGTTTATTAGGGCGTATGATTAATTGCTCCTCGCAGGCGCCGGTAGCCGCCAACCTCGGGCCACATTTGAAGACCCCAAACGTTATAACAAGCCCTAAAAACCGACTTATTGCTAATAAAAACTTAACGCAAATTATTACAGTTTACGTTGTAAACGATGGCCAAGCGATTAACGAGGGAAGACCGCGAGTTGTGGCTCAGTTGTAATTAAAATTGATGTGAGAAGGTTCACAATGCTGAAAGTACGGGAAGGAAGAGGCGGCCTTAGAAGTGATAGATGCTGACAGATATATAGTAAACGGAACTTGAATAATATTTGGTACTGTGGTAAAAGTTCCTTCCCTGTCTCGAACTGCATGTGATAGAAATTGTGAAAACTTTCCATTAAAAATAATTATATTCTAACAGGCCTGGCAGCACTCTTCATTGAAGTTGCAATATCTTTAAGCGAATTCCTTCATCTCCCGCATTACGGCTACAATTAGAAGCGGCTTTATTACTCTTTGAGGCAAACTACTTCAGTTAAGCCATCAAATTCCCATTGGCGTTCCCAGTGGCGCTTCTCAGCAATGTGCTTACTAATTTTTGCAATTGTATCTCTGACTTTGAATGCAATATCCATGAAATCCATCCATCTATATCTATCAGTCCGCAGCTACTTGTAACTGTATCTGTGCATTGTACGCTGCCACGCTGACGCTGGAGAGCATTTCAATCAAAACCGCACTAATGAAGCCCATTGAAAATGCAATGCTTAAGCAGCAGCTTCCGATTGACGGCAGCCGTTTCCCCACCGTTCTCTCATTAAGCCATCGAGCCACCCAGCCACCGAGCCACCGAGCCATCGTAACCACATTTCAAAGCGCAGAGCTCCAATTCCCCAGGCGCTTGCAGTTTTCCGCTCGGCGTCAATTTTAATGGGCGCGCTATATTAATGACATTTTCATTTCCATTGCATTGGCGATGGCAGAGGAAAAAAGATATAAGTATCTTTATCTTGTTTATGGCTGTATCTTGTCAGCATAATTATGAGCTATACCACCGAGTAGAATTGCAGGCAGCGCAGCTTACTCCCGCTCTCTCTTCCCCTCTCTCCCTCTCTCTTTCTCTCTCACTCGCACTCAGTCTGTCTGTCTGTTCTCCTTCTTCCTCTGCGTTTTTTTGCAAGTGCAGTTGATTTCTGGTATTGGTTTTACTTTGCTTCCTTTCATATGCATGAAAATTCGGATAGACGTGGAGCTCTGGGGGCGTGGCTAGCAGGTGAGAGCTGCAACCGACTCTTATGCTGCCGTTGTTCTCATTGCTCTGGTTATTGTTGTTGCTGCTGCATGCTTCAACGCATTTCCACTTGCCATGCAAGAAGTAGCACCACACCACACCACCGACCACACTAAAGCAACCAACCAGCCAACGAACCAACCACTGGCAAAATAGACTTCTTCTTGCTGTAGGTTGTTGATGTTGCTGCCAGGTACCTTCAAGTATTATTATTTTTCCACATTTCTTTATTTCCATGTTGCCATAATTGCGTCGTCGTCGTCGTCGTCGGCGTCGGCGTCGTGGCAGTCGGCTGCAATTCTTTCATCCAAGTGCGCCTCATCACCGCTTCAGAATGTTGCCCATCCCTTTCACATACCCCTACCGTCCTGCGAGCTGCCTGCCCTTCCCCTCGCTTCCCTCTATCCCTTGCTCAGTCAGGCCCGCGGTAATTAAAGCGAACTGCGAAATTTTGTGCTTCTGTTTTTTTTTTCGGAGCTTTTCAGCGCTGTAATTAAAAATTTGAAAAGTATTTTTTTCTCGTATTTTTGCTTTTTTTCTGCTGGTGCAGAACAAATGCTGAACGCTGTGTGGGAAAACCGCGTCAAAAGCAACTGAAATGCATTGGACAGGCCCCAGACTCGCCTTGCGCTCCCAACAGGGAGGTCTTGACTTGAAAGGGCCAGGCTTTCTTTGATACCCTTTAAAAAGGGTATTTATTACGCGGGCTTCAAATCAGCGAAATCCTTCAGTTCTCTCTTATCTGATGCCTACCCGCAATGCTGATGCCAATGGAATAGGCTTTTGGTTATGTACACAATATTTCGACAATCTCTGGTTAATACTCAGTGTAGGGTATTCAGCGTTCGGCTTTCGGCAAATAATATTTGCTTCTTGTTTTCGTTTTGGTTTTTTTATGTTTTGTGTATGGCATTGATATAGGAAAAGTTGCGCGAGGCAACCGCAACTTAGAGCCAACCAGAGTTAAAGGCTTAAAGAGTGTCGTTGTCGTTGTAAATGCCTAAGCGAGTATGTAAACATGAATACAATGTATTCTATGTTTATAGGCAGCCAGGCTGGAGTTGCAATAGCCGAAATCCTTAGTTTGCAAATAAGCAGGGCATAAGCAGGCCCTGGTTTTTTATTGGTTTGTTAAAATGTATTTAAAAGAAAAAAGAGGGCGTGGTCGACCCCAAAATTATGAAAACAGTAGAGTCGCTTTGGAGCTATACGTCTTACTGTCCGTTCGACAGTCCGTATGTTTGAATGCGACTGTATTGGAACCTATAGGAACTTTATTGAAATTTGATCTGTGTGTGATATTAGAATATCAACAGATGAAGTTAAAATCTGTTTTTATTGGTTCTGAAATCGACGAGTTCATACTTATAGATAGACGAAAGGGCGGACTGACGGAAGCACGGAAAGACGGGCATGTGGAAGGACGGACACAAACAGAGACAGAGAGACGAATAGTGTGAGATCGACTCAGTTCGTCATCCTGATCAAGTTTACATATATGTATTTATGAGCTCTGCCATGATTATTATGCCTGTTTCATATATTTTAATAAAACAATTATAGGCTATAGACTATAGACTATAGACTATATAATCCATGGGTTCTGGAGCGCAAATTCAACACGTGTGGAAAAGCTTAAGAGATCAACGGAAAAATGCTTAGTAAAAGTAAAATAATTTACTATTTTCAATGGGTTCACGCTGAAAAAAAGCGGACAAACTAATAGTTGTTAGCGATGTATATCAGATGGAAGATGGCTAGAAGGTTCTTAAAAGAAGTGAATTACAAGCTGTTAAATATTTAAGTATGTAATCCTTCAATCAGAATTAGCAAAAATAAGAGAATTGCAATAAAAACAATGACTTATATGAATTAAACAAAAAATAATTCACTTTTGTACTACGATTCATAAAGATTTCTATTTTAGAAAGTTCTTCTTGAAAACTTAATGGCAACCATACACCTGGCCTACTATAATAGATCGTAGTATCATTGATTGTGCGGCGGTATTTCGCAGCTATGTTTTAATCAAAGATTGATTTATTATCAAGGGACATAAGTGATACAAGCTGCTTGTGAAACCTCCCGCAACGCAGCTCCAATTTGGCACTCGGCGTTTTTTGTGCGAAAAAAAAAAACTGTCAACTAGCCAAAAACAAAAAGTGCACATATTAAATTAGGCGAGGAAGAGAGAGAAAGAAAGGGAGAGAAAGAGACAGAAGGCGGTCAGTGCAATTTAGTGAATTTACTCGAGGCTGGCAGCTAATCAAATTGCCTTATAACCAGATCTCAGCCAGCAGCGATCGGCGGCCAATTCCCGCGTGGACAATTGCGGCGGTGCTGCTGTCGGCCGGTGGTGCTGGTGGTGGTGCAACCACACAGACAGCGCAGAGAGTAAATAATTTCGACTTGCCATAAAATTGGGTGAGGGCGGTGGCGGTGCCCGTGGAGAGCGGCGGGAGATGGGGCTGGCAGCATCTGTCAATTGCTGGGAGATTGATGCCCCTGGATAATAGCGACACGAACAAACTGCGGAGTCAATAGAGCCAGCAGAGTTAACGTGGAGGCTGCAGTCGCACCACCGTCGGTGGTCGCCTGTCTTGGGACAAACTGAATGACAACTCTTTAGCCGCTGGCCGTTGTTGGGTGCCGGCTGCTGGTAACGGGATTTTAAAGCAAGTTATTTGCCCAAAAATGGCTTCGACAGGCGGCGAAGTGTCGCAGCCACAGACAAGTGACAACGGCGCATGCGTGACTTGCCAATGGACCAACGCCGATGGCCAATTGCGAATGGCGAATTGCGAATTGGCAATTGGAAGACACTCATTGTTGGCCTGGCTGATATGGATATATGGTAAACGCAGCGACTGACTGACACTTTGTCAGCATACGCAGCTTCGACAAATTTGCCTTGTTTCCCAACAGCGACAGCGACAGCAGCTGCGGGAAGCAGAAGATGAAGAAGTAACAGAAGGAGAAGAAGAAGAAGGGGCTGACGGGCTTAAGCCGGCAGCTGCATACCTAGACATGGCTGTAGCTGCTTGGGCCTAGACAAAGGCCGCATTGTCTGTGGCGGGCAGGCGGGCTGCTAGGCAGGCAGGATGCAATAAAACGCAGTCACAGGTGCATCAAATGTTGGCTCCACGTTGCAGTCAACATGTTGCCAAGTCATTAACTTGAGCCTGTTTAGGCTTTTGTTACATGTTTGTGATTACTGCTGCTGCTGCTGTTGCTGCTGCACTTGAGCGGGCCCGTAACAAAAGGCGGCCCAGGACATGGACATGTTATATGGACATGCACTGCTGTTGTTGTTGCTGCTGTTGTTGCTGTTGTTGCTGTTGTTGTTGCTGTTGTTGCTGTTGTTGTCGTCGTTGTTGGCTGCTTTGCTGGTTAATTGCAGTAGCAAAACTTAAGGGGCAGCTGCACTGGCACTGGCAATGGCGATGGCGATGGCGATGGTGTTGGCAGCGCCTTGAGCGTTTAGGCCATTTGAAAATTGCAGCCCTACAGCCCTGGCTGAGGGCGGCGAGGGGGATGTGACTCACAGCAACCACTTTGGTCAACAACAACAATTGCTGCTGCTGTAGCTCTTCCTCCTGCTGCTGTTGTTGCCAGTGTGTGTCTTGCTCATGTGCGAATTTTTATTGCCAAGCAAAACAACCCCCAAGTGGCGCACACATGCCAATTGTTCAAGTGAGTGTATGTGTGAGTGTGTGAGTGCGAGTGTGTGTGCTTGGCAATGTCAACTGGGGCGGCTCGCAAGCTGCTAAGTGCACTTGCCCATCATTTCTTTGCATTTCGTTTGGCATTCAACTCCGTGTGGGGGTTGGCGGTGCATCCAGCTCGCACCCTTACGCGTTTCTGCTTTATTTATTCTCCTTTTTCTACGGGCTTTTTTCAGCAACTGCCATGAATACATAATGCATTTGAGGTGCTTCTGCCGCTGCTCCCGGCCAGTGACAAAGGCGAGCGGCTAATTCAAATGATGTCACCATGTCCCAGACCCGATTCCGACCGGGCCAACAGATAACTTCTATAACATTCTCCAAATGTAGCAGCAGGCAGCCAGCTGCGCTGGCCAAGCATCTTTGTTCGCCTTCCGCTGCCGCTGCCGTTGCCAGTCGGCCGGAAAGTAATTAAAATCTGCGCTTAAGTGCAGGTCCTTTAAAACAATGGCAGCTCAGAGGCAACAAAAGTGTTGAAAAGCTACTGAAATATGCAAAATGAAATATTTAATAGGCCTCGGTAACGAGCGCCTTGAAAGCCAGCTAAAACGTGTCACACAGTGGCGCCATCTATCGGAACTCATGTGCACAAATCTCTGCATCCTGTGCGACAAATCATAGCAAGTCCTTTGTGCCGCACAAACCACTTAGCGCCATCTGACGTGCAGCTCAACAACTGTTCCCAAACACATCGCAGGCGCAAAACATCGCAATGGGAACAGTTTTCAGTGAGCAGGGGAAGTGGAAACAAAACATCGCAGCGATGTTCACGTCGCACAACTGAGTTCCGCTCAAGCAGGCAGCACTCGACTCAATTACCCCTGCGACTATTGCACTCCACTCACAGCCGCCGCTCGCAGGAGCAATGTTGAGTGAAAGAGAAATGGAATTGAGTTGAACTCCGACTTGCGTTGATTGCGAATAAAGTTTTGCTGAGCGCTCCTCGGCTGCTGTGCTAATTAACGAAAGCTGCATTCACCTATCGACATGAGTTGGCTCTCTTCGACTTTAATAATTAGTTCGCATTGCTGTTTCTGCAGCGCATTAAGCCTCCCCCGGTGCTGCCTTTAATAATGCGGGAGGAAAAAGTTGATATGCCCCAGACCCAGGCGATAATTGTAGCCAAAGAATGCGAGCCATTTTCAATATGTTTCAAGCATTTCTACAACGCAATCGAAAAAGTTTTTTCTCTGCCACACGCAGCTGCAGGCAAAAGTTTGCCAAAACAGAAAAGACAAAAAGCCAAAAACCGAAAAACACAAAATGAAAAAAAAAAATATAAAAAGAGGAAGAATATCTCTTCAAATGCGGCAAATGAGCAAAAAATGTAAAAAGTGGACTCTGCTGGGGCCGTGGGCGGGGCAATGGGCTGCCCACTAAACTGCGAAAATTGAAATGAAAATTACCCATTGTGGCAGCGTTTCAGCATTTCAATCCAAACTCCCATCTTGCACGTGCCTTGTGCCCGCTGCTCCGTGCGGCTAATGGTCCATTGCAGTCCATGGCAATCCACAGCCTCTTCATCCTTCTCTTCTTCTTCTTCGTCGTCCTCTGAAGGCGACTTAGCATTTTATTCATGTCGTGCGACGTCAACGTTCGACTTTATTAGTTATTTTCTGCTCAATTTGTGCCCGACAGAGGCAGGATAACAAGAAAAATTATTTTCATTTCATTCGACATTTACCATAATGGAAAAAAGAAAATCAGTTAGTTTGCTCCAGCAAAATGCATTCGTTGCCACTCGAGCGAGCGAGAATTTCCAATTGGGCACTAAGCCATCTACTCTCAGCCCAGATTTGGCCTTGCAGTCTGGGCACGTACTAGACCTGGTTATCGGGCACAAGCCAAGATATTTCACTTTTGTTATGTCATTCACGTGCGACTAAACAATGTGTATTTATATTAAATGTGTATGAATCATATTGTAAAATGAACATTTATTAGACTTTCAAATCTATATACAAAATAGAAACGATTTCTAATGGAAGTTTAATATTTATACAAAAATATCACTCTTACATAATCACTTGATAGTTTTTTTTTGTTAAGTTATTTTGACATGATACTGAGATTGCAATAAAAATATATGATTTTCAGAATTTACAGTTATGCTTTGTTATAATCAGTTAAATTTTTATATAGCTTAAAATTTCTTTAGTTGTAAATAATAAATTACAAGTTCTAACTATAATCAGTAACATTTTTATTTAGTTAAATAATTATCAAGTTTGTTGCAAATTGATCAGAAGAATAGCTATAATATTTTATATTATTATGAGGGAATAATATATTAATTTAATTGTTTCTTTTTTTTTAATTTTGCTATTGAAATTAAATTATTTATAACTTAAAGAAGTAATGCAAAGAATACAAATATATGCTTCAAATCTTCTGGATTATCTTGTAATTTCCCAACCGTTTCCTTTCTTTCTCTCTTTGTTTATTTCTTATTTTAATCTCTTTTTTTTCAATTCCCCTTCTTTAAATAATATTTACTTTTGTATTACTTTATTGATACTTTATAATTTTAAAATTTGTATTTTCAATTGTAATCACTTTTAATATTTAAATCAAATTACTTTTGAAATTTCCATTAATACAACCTAATTTTGTCATGAATTGAGGTATTATACAATAGTTGACCAGTTCCAGTTTCCCATTATTTTGGTAATATTATTGAGACAGCTTTGCTCTGCTTTAGATTATTTTTATTATACTATATACTAATATCTATATTTTGGTTTAAACTTTTTATTGCCACTAATTTCATGATCGTTGCAATAATTATTTAATCAATCATATAATTTACTTTATATAAATCTGATTACAATTATTTGTTTACAGCAAATTAATTAAGGAATAATTATTTAAAGAAACAGAGAAAAGCAAATGCAGATTTCTTTCTTTTTATTATTATTATGTATCATAATATATAAATATAAATTGCATATTATATAGTATCAATTTAAACCAAATTAAAATATATATTAAAAGTGTTTATTTTAATTATCAGTTTAATTTCTAAAGCTCTTAAGATTATTCAATAAATTTTAGTTCATTCGACTTAACAAAACTTTTTGGATTTTGGGAAATTCAATAATTGAACCGAAAATAATTTTTATTACTTTCTAAGAAGGGGAGTGCCTAAATATAACTGAAAATACGAAGTAGTTTGCTCAAAGTACTCCATCTAAAATTTCAAAATTATATAATTTAAATTAATAATTCATGTATTCCTAACTGGTTTATATCCTTGTTAAATTAAAAATGAAACATTTATTTATCTATTTAAATTTAACATAATAATTTATTAAAATTTAATAAAATTTATTTACTTATATTTTATATTATATTTTATATTATATTTATTTATATTTAATTAAAAAATTTTAATTAAAGTTCAATTTAAATTCTTACTTCAATCTTGTATTTTGAGATTTGAAAGTGTATAAAAGTTCTATTGTAGAGAAAAGAGATTTTTTTCCATTGAATTTCGTTGCTTTTGTTGCGTTGCAAAATCGTTTATATATTTGATAAATGGTCGGCATAGCCCGCTGTAACTCGGGCCAACTAGCCAGCTTTCAATTTATGGGAGCTCCGCAGCTGTAGAACTTCACAGCTCCAACGGCTAATTACATTGAAAGGCTGTCGCTTAGTAAGTTAAAAAGTTTACGCACAATTATTAACACTTGGCCCAGCCGGCGTGATGGGGCACAAAAAGTTGACAGCCACGCCTACTTCGATGCAGCTCATGGGACAATATAAATGCCTGCGCGTCCATCGCATTTCGTACAGTTGGGAAACCTCAGACTAGAAGCGAGCAGAACCATGAGCAGCTCTTTGGTGGAGACTCCTCGCACCTTTGGCGACATGATGCGGATGCCTGTGCGTTTCTATAAGACCATCGGGGAGGACATCTATGCGCATCGGTCGACGAATCAGCTGGCCTCGCTGCTGCTCAAGATCTACCTGTACGCAGGCTTCATCAACTTCAACTTGCTAGTCTGCGGCGAGCTGGTCTTCTTCTACAAGTCGATCCAGGACTTCGAGACGGTTCGCCTGGCGATTGCTGTGGCGCCCTGCATTGGCTTCTCCCTGGTCGCGGACTGCAAGCAGCTGACCATGGCGATGTATAAGAACACATTGATTCGGCTGCTCGACGAGCTGGAGGAGATGCATCCGAAGACCCTGCTGGCGCAGAAGGCCTACAAGATGGCGGACTTTGAGCGCACCATGAAGCGTGTCATCAGCATCTTCACCTTCCTCTGCCTGGCCTACACGACCACGTTCAGCTTGTATCCGGCCATCAAGGCAACGGTCAAGTACAATTTCCTGGGCTACGAGACCTTCGATCGCAATTTTGGCTTTCTCATCTGGTTTCCCTACGACGCGACCTCCAAGAACTGGATCTATTGGATCACCTACTGGGATATTGCCCATGGCGCCTATCTAGCCGGCATTGCCTTCCTCTGCGCTGATCTTCTCCTGGTCGTAGTCATCACCCAGCTCTGTATGCACTTCAGCTACATTTCCACGTGCCTCGAGGCCCATCCGTGCGACTCGGACCGGGATGAGGAGAACCTACGCTTCTTGAGCAGCCTCATCAAGTACCACGACAAGTGTTTGACGTGAGTGAAACAGAAACAGAGAATGGGGCTTCTATTTCGCCAACTGCCTGTCCCATCTTCCCCAGGTTGTGCGAGCACGTGAATAGCATGTATAGCTTCTCGCTGCTGCTGAACTTTCTGATGGCCTCCATGCAGATCTGCTTCATAGCTTTCCAAGTGACCGAGTCGACGATCGAGGTTATTCTGATATATTGCATATTCCTAATGACGTCCATGGTGCAGGTGTTCCTGGTGTGCTACTACGGAGATGCCCTGATAGCAGCAGTACGTGCCGAAGCATGTCAACAGCTTCATGCCTAGCTAATGAGAATATCTTTTGCAGAGTCTACGTGTAGGCGATGCGGCCTACAACCAGAACTGGTTCCAGTGCAGCAAAAGGTATTGCATCATGCTCAAGCTGATGATTCTGCGCAGCCAGAAGCCAGCGATGATACGGCCACCCACCTTCCCGCCCATTTCGCTGGTGACATACATGAAGGTGAGTGCGACAGCCAAAGCTGAGCTGAGCTGCAGCTATTAAAGCTGTTGTTGTTGTGCTTCCAGGTGATCAGCATGTCGTATCAGTTCTTCGCTTTGCTAAAAACAACCTATTACAGAAACTGAGCTGACTTACATAATATTTATATATATATATAGAATTGCCTTTGCGAGCCCTCCCACTCGCACAGCTCCGCTTCGCTAATGATGTCCGCGACACACTTTGATAATATTTAATTAAAAATCGCATTTAAAATTAATAAGCTTAAATTGAAACCAATAGCGCCTGAACGAGCACAAATGAAAAATGCGAAAATACGAAAATGTGAAAATGTAAAAATGTAAAAAGAAATGAATTAAAACACATAGAGCAGCACGCGGACAAAAACAATTTTTCAAAAGGAATATTACAGCACCAATAACAAATAAAAGAGCCCACACACAGAGTCACAAAATCTGTAATGGCCCCAACAGAGGCGTCCAGCGCACAGAGATGCCAGGAGCCATCGCCAGAGCCAACGCCATCGCCATCGCCATCGCCACTCCCCAGCCTCCTGCTGGTAATAAAAGGAACAACATAAAACGCAATCACAATCATCGACAATAATCCGGCAGCGGCAAAAAATGCTTATTATAAAATTTCACAGTTTTTCAATGAGCGGCAAAAAGCAAAGCAAGTAAAAAGCAGAGTGAAAAAAGGAGAAGAAAATAATAAAAAAAGGCTGAAAAAGCAATGGCTTTTCAAAATCATAATGGCAGCTAGTAACAAGAGTTTTGTGTACAAATAAGTGGAAAAAAATTGCCAGGCAGTGGCATAACGATCGGCATCCACGACCACGTCGACGTATACGTCCAGGTTCAGGTCGGCGTCGACGATGTCTATGTCGGCGTCAATGAGAGCGAGCAAATACCACGTCAGCAGCTCCAATGGCATCTGAACCACCCAACCACCGCACTCCACCCGCACCGCAGTTCGTCAGCTCGTCGTGCACGTCACGCGCAACCACTTAAAAAACCTTGGGCCACCCACCCAAACCTATTACCATGCCATTCTCCAATTTCTATGCCCCATCTCCAGCCCCCACTCTCTCTCTCTCTCTCCCCTCCTCTCTCTCCCTCTCTCCTACTTTGCTCGCTGCATTTTCCCTTAACAGGCCGTTAGTCGTTATTATTTTGGTCCATTGACGCTGCGGGCCATGGCAGCACAGCGCTATGTACACTGATATACATGTATACATATATAAATATGTATGTATTCCGGCCGGGTCACCTCTCTGCTCTGCTCTGCTGTGCTGTGCTGTGCTGTGCTTAATGCGCCGTTCAAGCCAACGGCAGTGCCCGGGCCACATTATGTACCACCACCCCCAGCCAGAGCAGCCCGCCCCGGAGAGTCCATCAACATCAGGCAGCATCCCCCGGCCGCAGCTTGAGCTGTTTGCCACCCTCGTTGACGTTGATGTCCCGTATTGGAATCGCGTTCGTCTCGCCTTGTTCATCCTCGTTTGCGTCCGCGTCCGCGTTCACGTTCTCGTCCACGTCCACGTCCGCGTCCATCGTCCTGGACGCGCACTCTCGGCAACAGCACCACCAGGAGGGCAATTTTTATAATTTTAGTCTCGTTTGCTTTGAATTTATTTTTATTTTTCTTTTTTGCTGTTCTCTGTTTTCTTTTTCTTGTACTTTTTATTTTATTTTTTCTCTCTCTTGCCCTCTCGCCCGACGCTTGACTCCTCCCTTCCGGCATCGCAAAACAGCCTCCCCGTTGCGGGCGTTGTTGGTTTTATGTTATATGCCTGCTGCTATTGCTGCTGCTGCTGCTTCTTGCTCAAATTTCTTGTTGTGTACCCACACCAACACACACACACACACACATATACACATCTATACAGATTTAGTTATGGTTTTGTATTGGTTTCATTTGACGCTTTTTTACATACTCATTCGACGCTACAAAATGGCGTTGGCCGTATTGATTTTTGATTTGTTGCTGCTTTTATTTTCGTCAGGGATAATGCCCTTGTAGGCCAACTATTGACTAATCACAATTTATGCAAATTGGCACAACTGTACTTATCACTGCGCGATGTAGGCTGGAAGAAGACGTAAGCATTGCTGCATGTTTATCAATCAAATCAATAAATTATTAAAACTGAAATCAATTAAAGTAATCAATTATAATTTGATCAATTTTAATTTAATAAATAGAAATCAATATATGGACATATATATTTGTATAGCTATATAAATATTTCATATAAAATCCAAATATATAACTGTTGCAATTCCCTCTGAGTTTTGATTATCAGTTTAAAGTTTTATATATTATAAATTGGACCTCTATAAATAATATCTCCACATTCAATCAAAATACAAATGCAATCATATTTATAATATATGTATATAACATAATTTTAATATTTTACATTCAAATTCGCTTTTCGATTGACCCAACCTTAAATTTCACATTAAATTCTCAATTTGCTTTAGCATAAAAATGCTTAAGGAATAAGAGAACTCGGTTCACTTTCCAGTTGGCTTTCATAGTTTTTGTGCATATCAGAGTGCTTAGCTAATTGCTTCACGATTCCTTTTTCATGCAACTTTCATTAGCTGAGCGAAAACACCTCAAAGTCCGGCGCTCGCCTGGTCAGTGGTGCAGGCAAACATTTTGTATTGAATCTGCATCAGGATGTGCTGGTGGCAGCGGCTACAAAGTGTGCGCAAATACGCAAAATCATTTTATTTCGCTTGTCAGCTTTTAATTTTGCGCTCTTCCTGGCTGAGCAGGAGTAGGAGCTGGAGCAAGACCACGAACTCGGGGCAATACTTTTCTTGCTTTATGCCTTTTGTGCGCTCGTAATGGAGCTGGGACTGGGACGGTAGTTGGACCTGGACAGGACTGGCTGCTACTTATGGGGCAGCGAGCAGTCCGGGTCCGACTCAAAAGACAGCCCCTCTACGTGCCCGGCGTCCCCCTGGCGGCGCACCTTCCCCTAGCAACGATAATGAGATCCAAACGTCGAGCGCGGAGGCAACTTTCCATTCCGTAAAATTCTTTGCTTGTTTTTTTGCTCCCTTCTCTCTCTCTCTTTCTCTCTCTCTCACTCTCACTCTGTCGCTGTCCCTGATGTTGTTTCAGTTCTGCCCATTCTTGCCGCCGGGCGCCCGTCCGTGATCTGCCATGTGTCCTTATGGCTTGTTAAGAAAATGTCGCTCTCTAATGCTCAGCAATGTCAGGGACAGGACGAAGACAGCGCTGCCACTGCCGCTGCCGTCGTGCTCTTAAATTAGAAAAATGTAAATTTATTTTAATTAAGATAAATAAGTAACAAAATGTTTTATGGAAATTACGTTAACAACGTGGGGACAAGCGACTGTAATGGGAGCGCGCCAGAGCTGGGCGTAGATTTCTTTCGTTTTGGCTATTACTTTCAAGAGGCGACACACTCCAGAGCGGCGCATCGACCGCATTACAGCTCAGGACAGAGGAGGACAACGCAGGACAAGGCCATGCTCCAACATGCAAATACACATTAACAGAGAGCTGGCACCAAAAGGAGGGGCACCACCCACAGCCCATCCACAACCCACCCACGCCCGTCTGCTATGAACAAATAAAATTATTTTTTCCACTTGTTTATAGTCAGGCAGTTTTTATGGCATTGTGGAAAAGTTAGCCATTGAATCAGGTCGATGGATGCTGATGATTTTTTATAATTTTGTTTTCATGTTTCGCATTTTATTCATGTTATTTATTATGTACACATACTTTGGGAGCCACTGTTATCGACACCCATCGAAGCGCTTTGATGGATGTTGTTGAAACTTTTAATTGAAGCCGAGCTGCTGAACCTTTCGCAATTAATATATATTTGCACTTGCATTTACCACACAATGTTTCCGACAAAAACAAATGCAAATAAAAGCCAGCGGCTTTTTCCCATCCAGCTTTTTGTTTGTTGCTTTCCATGTACAAGTTTTATTTATTTTAATTAAGTTGCTTAATATGTGTTTTTTTATTGCCCGGTCAGGCATTGCATTAAATGTTCTGGCTGAAATTTATGGTCATCAATGTTTTTCGTTTTTGTTCTTTTTGTGAACACCATAATTATAAAATATACAGCATGTTGATATATTTAAGCTTCGACAATAACAAGGTCATTAATACAACAAATATAGGATTTTAATTAAACCAAATGCAATCAGTGTATGCTACAGTGAACCCTTTGTGCGCCATTTCACCTGCACAAACGAGTCTAATGCAGCGCTCGATTCAATTTGATATAAAATATATCTTTTTATGCGGATTACTTGAGCGTGCGGCGCTTTCAACGCCATTTGGCAGAGGTTTAATTATTTACTCGTAATTAAAAGTCAGCTTTATGCACATCACATCTAGTGCATAATCACGGCGTCGCAGGACTGGCCAGGCTGACAGCAGCCTGACAGGGCCATTGAGACGATCTCCGCGAGAGAAGAAGACGCCCAGTGCGGCCTTCGCCAGGCAACAGACGCCAGGAGCGACCGAGTGGGAGCAGTGGACTGAGCACTTCCCTCCATTAGCCGGCGGGCTGAGTAAGCAAGCCGCTGAAGATTATGTCGCCCCCAAAGTAAATAAAACTTATGCACAAATTACACAAGCCAGTTGACTGGCTGGCTCCACTCCGCTCCACTCCACTCCACGCGCCGCCCGATCCCGACCAGCCCTGGCCATAATTAAAACTGGCGCTGAATGAAATCGCATAAAATAAATTAAACATTTTAGGGCAATTTAGAGCGGGAGAGAGTCGCTGGGTCTGGAGGTGTGGACGTGGGAGTAGCTGTAGGTGAGGTGAAGGTGCGTTCTCTGCACGCTCCCAGGACAATTGCAGCTCTAAGTGAAATATTAATGGTGTGGATATTCCAGTCATGAAGCAGATTCTTTAATAATGTAATCCCGACGCAGCGATGGGTGGGTGCTCGAGCTGGGACTGCTTTTAATGATTTTTTGCTTCTCCCATTGTTTTTGTTGTTGCTGTTGTTATGCACACACATATATACACACACACACACACACTCCAAAACATTTTCAAGTGCATCATTATTTGTTGCGAAATGTGCGGAGGTCCAGGCCTGGAAGCGTGGCCAAGGTGGCAGCCTCCTGCAAATTCAATGCGCTGCATTTTTAATCCTGATGTCAGATGTTTTTTGCTCTGGCCATGTGTGTGCGTTTTTTCAATGCCGCAACTGAAGTGCATGCCACGCCCACTGCACTCCGTAAGCAAACATATATGATGCCGACGGCGACTGCCTTTCGCTGTGTGCCCTCAAAGGTGGCACGGCTGCTTTTGTTTCGCTGCCCTTGCCATGCGTGGCATGTGTGGGCCTCTGCTTGTCGAGTGCAGTCCTGGCTACATAATGGGATGTCTGATGAAGCTCTTAGTCGGCATAATTATTATTATTATTACTTCTTCATTTCTCTCGAGCAGCAGCCGATATATGTTGGGCTCTGCTTTAACACGTGAAATGAATTTATTAATTAAAAGAGCATGAACTAATCAGCAAACAGTAGCAATGCAATGCGAGCAATGGAGAGAAAGAAAGAGAGAGAGAGAGAGGGAGAGAGAGAGAGAGAGAAAGGGAGAGAGAGAGGGAGCAGCAGGAGGTAGCTGCCTTTGATCGCAACCACTTGAATGCCAATTAAAAGCGTGTAAATAATTTTTAACAATTGCCAAACGTACAAAGGCCGTGCATAAATTTTGTTCTATTACATCAGGCAGGAGAACCTGCGCCAGGATGAGCGTGAGTTATGGCAACTGCATTAGCATAAGGATTTCGAGTGCGGCAAAGTTTGACACGGGTTAAGAAAGGAACCGACCGAGCCGAGGAGCCAAGAAAGCGGCAATCATAAGCATAAATCGTGGGAATGCAGAGCGCAACAACGAATATTTAAATTAGACGTATGTCACTTCACAGGACACAGAGCACAGAACAGAGGGCACAGGGCACAGAGCACAGGACAAACAGTAGGATAATACGGCATTTAAAGCTGGCGCTAGAGTTTTGTCAACGTACAACGTAGACAGAATAGATGAATAACTGAATAACAGCATAGCTGAATGGCTGATTGAACGAGTGAAAGGGTGATTGTTCTAGTTCTCACAATGCGCGATCCCAAAGTGGCGATCGGTTTGTTTTTCTATGAGGGGTCGTCGATCGCCAGCATCGCAACGGATGATGAGGCTGTGCGTCTTTTCAAGCTATCCCGTAACCCTATTTTGTTTTATTTTTTTTTTCCTTTTTGCATACATTTCAACCAAATTTTAATTGAGATTTTTACCTGAAAGTTTTGAGGATCGCCATCGTTTGGGTGCGCCGCATGCAGCTGCGACCCGCTCTGGCCCTTATCTGAGCTCTGGATTAATGTACAATTGTGTATTTATTGAAATGCGCCAAATATTTTCATAAAAAATACCACATTATTCCAAATGAGAACCGGTTAAGCCGGTCTGCATATTACACTTTACCCCTCTAGCATCGCATCTATGAGCTCGATCAGCCCAATGCAGGGCGCAAGCTGCGGTAAGACCTTGAGAAACTCGGAACGACGCCTTGTAATACTAGGATGACTAAGGAAGCTGAGCTATCTGAGCAGATGGTCCACTTTAGAATCAGCTGGAAATACCAATTTATTAAATATCAAGTGTAAGATTCATAACCAAAAAAATTAGGTAGTTAAGCATACACAGATATATTGTGTTAGCTCCATTTTAATTTTATTTTAAGAAAGAAACTGTGAAGTTATAAAGCCGAGCTCGTTAAAGATTTACTCCTTAAATTTCGATTAATACTGTATAGTAATAAGATCACTAAAAATAATAAAAATAGTACATATAATATTAATAATGTAATAACAATGTAGGATTTAATAACTTATAAATCATTCAAATTGTATTAATATTATTTGAAATATTTCTAGAAATATCTAGAAATATTTCCCTTAAACTGTTTGCTAAAATATTTATATCATATATGTTAATATAATAATACTAAAAATAGTAATAATTAAAATAATAATAATAACAATATTAATCATAATTTATAGTCTATGTTTCAATAACTTTTAAATCAATAAAATTTTTAAAATATATTTTAATATTATTATTTTTGGCATACTACAAAAGAAATCTTTCCTTTAAATTGTTTGTAATGTATCATAAAAATGATATTCAATTAAATAAAAAATGTAATAAATTTTAATATTCATAACTCCTATATTTTAACTGAAATAGTTCCAAATATTTGTTTGGAGCAGCACTTTTTTATTTATTTTTACTAAAAAGTTTTTAATCTTTACAATCTATCAGAAACTTGGACAGCGACAGCTGCGGGTAGATGAAATTTTAATTTTGCCGCCCCATGTTCAGCAAACGGCAACTTAATTTACGCTGAAATCCATTTGACTTTATCTGACATTCCAATCAAGCCGTCTAAAAATTTGTAACAACATAAAAAAATCATAATAAAAAGCAAAAAAAAAATTGAAAAAAAAAATTAGAAAAAAACGATCCCAAAAACAAAAAAAAACTTGCTCACAGTCACGTCGTACAACTTTTGATACAAATTTTTTCCGAAGCATTTTTTTCACATTTGCCTGCCTGTACCATGGCGATGATGATGATGATGATGAGAAAGAATGATGATGATGATAGTGGGGTGGCGCTGCGCTAATGGGCAGCCCACCCCTCGCTGATTTTACGTACAAAAATAATTCAATTGTTCGTGCATTCGCCAGCGACTGCGAGAAGGACTCGGAAAATTAAAATAGTGTGGCAAAATAATAAAAAAAAATAACAAAAAATCTGAAAAATACAAAAAAACGTGAGCCGACATGGCAACAATATGTGCTGCGTACTTGCGCCGGGGCCAGTCGGCCTGGTCGGTAAATGCTTGGGTAGTTCGGCTTCCTTTAGCTGCTGCCATCAGATGCTCTGCTGCTGCTGCTGTTGCTGTTGCTTCTTTTACTGTGCGCACATAATTTCCGGCTCGTTTTTATTTCAATTTTTTTCAGTGGAAATCACATGCTGACATATTCTTCCTTACAACAAAAAAGAGAAACCTTTTTTATTAAAAAAATATATTTGATAAAAAAATGTAATTTTATAGTCAAACTGTAACAGTTTTTTTATGCCCTAACAGAGAGTATCTGAGTTTTGATGCATATTTTAAAAGGGACTTCTGGAAAGGCGTATGTTTCATATATTCTGATTTTATTTATGCTATTGTTATTTTTTTAATTTTCGTCATTCTCTTCATTGTATTATATTTTCAGCTATATGCGGGAATCTACTTAATTTTCAATAAAAAATATATAAAATTGGATAAAATAAATGGATAAACAACTAAAAAAATAAAATAAATTGGATGAAATGAATTTGATATATAGATTATGTGACCACATTTTTAATTATGGAAGAGCCTTCAATCAGAAAGATATTATTATTTAAAACCTCAACTACACTAATTTTCCCTCTTACTGAAATCTGGTATTTGGAATTGCCTTTTAGTAAGCATTTAACATGCCCAACATTAGATGGAACTGGTGAAATATCCTGCTCTGATTGTAATGAGTGAATTTATTTTATTTTAGTTTTAGTATTATTTTAGACTGTTATTCTTCTAAAAACTTAGATCTCTTTTCCCAATCAAATGTATTATAGGATAACCGTATATTTAAAACTAAAATAACTTCTGCAAGAGTATCCAATGTTCGTCATTTTGTGGTATTCTATGCAAGTTTCGGGGTGTACTTCGAAAAAAATGAATAAATATATATTCGTATGTATGTATATATATATATATAAATGAAATTAAAAAGTGCACAGCTTACGCTCTATAAATTTTAATGTAAATGGATTTAGGTTTCTTGTTTTGGTGTTGTTGTTGTTGTGGCCATTGCGTTTCGTTTCGCACACGCTTGTTAGCTTTAAAGCGCATTGTTACTGACAAGCTGTCTGATGCGTTTTATGTTATAAATTTTGACTTGTTTTTGTGAAGAGCAGCAATAATAAAAAAAAAACAAAAAAAAAAAAAAAAACTTAAAAAAAGCCAGAGACAAAAAATGTTCAAAAAACGGCACAAAATATGCAAATGCGTGAGTAGTTTGTTGTCTGTTTGGGAACTTGGTTTTATGTGTGCCTAGAAGTGCACTCAACTCACGCTCTATGGCGGAAGGTAATGACAGCAATAGAACTGTCTAATGATATATAGCCAGTGATGTGTATACATGCCAAGTGATTTATAGTTGTATGGCTAAGCGTTCTGTTAAAGGCTAATTTGCTTGAATTTAAGTCGAATGCTCGAAGAGCACTGCATTAATATGAATGATTACTCACAGATCTGACGGACTTGCTAAAGAAGATATGGAACACAACTCGGTCGGTCAGATGGTTAGGAGAAATTAGTGCTATGAACTGCCATCTCCAAATTGTAAGAAAAATCGTTTAAGTCAGAGCTTAAGCTGCTCACTTTGAAATCGATTTCCATAAAAATTCCATTATTATTTATTCAATATGATATATGAAATCAGACTCTTCATTTTGCTGTTGAATCTGAATCTTAGTCTAATTAAATCAACAGCTTACCTATTCAAAGCTTATTTTATTACCCAAATATAGCAAGTCTAACGAACTTAAAATTTAAAACTCCATAAAAACATTACAGCCAGAGCTTCCAGCTCCTATAAATCATAACCTATTAATCTACAGCAGATTGTTTCATTAGTTGCCCATTGCACAACCTTGGTAATTAATGGAAATGCATTTTTCCAAGCCAGCGGATTTGATTTTCAACAAGTTAATGGGATAGCCAAGTTCATCAACTGCTACATGCATATCTGACAACTTTTCCACTAACTTAAAACCACATTAATCTTGGCCACTCATCGTCGTTACGTTACGTGAGTAACATCAATCAACAGTCAATTTGCTCACCCCGAGCCCGAGCAACAGGCAACCCACAACATGGCCGCCTCTCCATCAACCTCTGTCGCTGTCTCGCGCCCTCTCTGCACAGATTTTGTCTATTTTTTATATATTTATATATACATACATTTTTTTGCAAATATATTGACATACAAATGGGATTTTGACGGCGCTAACAAGTCAATAAAGCAAAGTCATAGACCTCAAGCGACGACACAAACTGACAGTTAAAATAGTCAGTTTCAAGTGCTTGGGCAAATTTTACAATAAATAAAAGTCGAAAGAGTGCGCTGCCACCAACAGCACGTATTAAGCCTATTAACCTTTTTTCTGCTAACAATATGAGGACTACACAAAAAAAAAAATGAAGTAAAAAAACTCTGACGGGTCGTTGCGTTAGGGGTTGTGCCTGACTTACCCCAGCGAACGCACCCCACACGCACAATTTCACACCAAGCGATCAATGCTCATTTCGCCGATTGTCGATGATTTTGTTGTTGCCTTTGTTGTTGTTTGCAGCGTGTATATATACAATATAAGTGCCGATTTGCGATCGATTATGCGGTCTGCATTGATCCCATTATTGATTATTGGCTGCGAACTGAGCCCCTCATTAGAGCTGGGCGTGACAAGTCCCTCGGGCAACCCTCGAGCCGTTCTCTCACTAATTTGCCATTTGTAATTCCATTATCTGTGCCCAATCTCCAGTGCATTTTATTGTCGTAATACTTTAATTTGCCACCTGAGCTCATTGGCGACCTTTCTGCTTTACTTTCCTCTTCTCTTCTTTTTTTATATTTTTTGTGTTGTAGTTAGCTCTCGTCAGACGCCTTTCCAATTGGAATTGCTAAATACAAATGCTGCAGACCCGAAACCGACTCAAAGAATTTTGTTTGAATCAGCATAATTATGCAAAGCAAGTAGAAATTCGCAAGCAAGGAGTGTGCCTATGCCAGATACTCTAGCTTCCATTGTAAGACTTGCAATATACATTTATAATTAATATTTCAGGAAATTATAAATTATAAATTTCTATTAATCTAATTAATCTATTACTCTGAATAAGTCTTATAAATATTACTATTTTTACTACTAATAAGTTTTCACGTCTTATTAATATACCTAAACTAACAGCTCATATAATGATTTATTTATAATAATAATAAATTCACTTTGCAAATCATTTATTCCGATTTGCATAACTAGATATAACTAGCATACATATGAAAGGTAAACATATTTAATAAATATTATATCTTTTTCTTATTTATTTATTATAACATATTTAAACTTTTGATGGGGCATTCAAGTTGAAGTTGAGTAGGGAATCCTATTGTATCCAACGGATGCGCTTCATTATTAAATTGCAAAACAGCTAAAGTTGATACTAAATGTAAGTGATTAAATCAATTATTGACTGTTTTCACTTAGAACTCTATGAAATTTAAACCAACGCTAATTGTATTCCCTTAATAATTATTAACTACAGATTTTACACTCTGTGACTTCACTTAGCAAAGAGCTTAAATAGGCTGCCCAACAGCTTTAATGCGCTGCCCGACCACAGAGCCTTTTTTATTAAATATTATTTTAAGCAATAGCCCTATATAGAAATGTTTATCCACCTTTTTCTCTGAGGCCTTTTCTATGCGGATCTGCTGGATGCGCATTCTGTAAGTTTTGCAATTAGCTGCTGCCGCTGCTGGTCAGCTCTGAGAGGCGTCTCTCTTTCGCATTCATTTCATTTGAGAATGGAACAGCTTTTTCATTCAGCATTGTGTGCCGGGCTGGCCGGCAGACTTCCAGCTGGAGCCTGGGGCCTGGGGCGGGACGGCGCTGTTGAAATGCCTTTTCATGTGGGAAGCCGTCCGCTCACTAATATTTCTTAATTACGCGAATATTTCGCTGGTTTAGCGTTAGCCACAAAAATATTTTGCAGTTCATAAAATTTGCCCACTCGGCCGCAACCCCAAAGCCCCTCAACCCTCAACCCGCAACCCTAAACCCTAAACTGAAACCCCCAGCAATGTCAGTGCATTTAAAAAACTATTATTTTTCACACAAAGTACAATATAAGCTTGCCGGGGCTTCCTTATTAAATTTCCAGCTCAGACACGGAGGATGGCGGCGCGTGGAATTCCTTCAAGGAAATCTTTTCAATTACAATTCGTGCAGATGGTTGCGTCCCTTCGCGGCACGGCCCTCCCTCTCTCCCTCTGTCTCTCTCTCTCTCTCTCTCTCTGTGCCTCTATCCCTGCTCTGACTGAGCTTTGCCCCTTTTTGCTGGTTTCTTTGTGAGCCCGGCAGACAGTGGCAATTTCTTTTCATTTTGTGGCGCGTCTTCCCGTGGTCCTGGATGTCGTCCTCCTAGAGCCGGTTGACAAACTGCGGGCCATTTCTCCATAGAGTCTCACGGCTCGCTCCCTTCGGGCTCCCTCGAGTGGCGCTGCACCATTACAAGTGTCTACTCGAGACCCGACTCAAAGGTAAGGCATCTCCTGGCCTGCAACTTGCAGTTAATTAGTGTATGTGGTGCACAGAGCCGATTGCATGCGACAGCTGCCTCAAAGCTGCCCGAAGCTGCGCAGCAATCTGGTTCTTGTACAGCATGATTAGTCCACTGCCATCAGAGGCATTCGCGACTCCATAAAGAACGGCACAATCTGGCATTTATATACCTAAATGACGTCATCATTTGTAGCCGCCCTGGCTGGTGGTCCGGCTCGGCCATAAGTTGTGGTCGACGACTACAAATTGGAAAACCATTTAGACCCTAATGAAGATCCGCCCATGGCTTGTAGCGCCGGCACATGTAAAATATATATATGACTCTACAGAGGAGATAAGGAGTCGTACATAACAGTCGGTATCTCCCGACTGTGCGATACTCTGTTCAATGTGCAGCGAGTGGCTAAAGAATATTCAGAGGATACCCTGAACATCTAGAGGCTTATACGAAGACAAAACGTACTGAATGCTTAATAATAATAAATAGTAAACTTATATGATAATTAGTTCTAGCAACAGAGTATGGATAGCTCTGAAGTAGAAATATACCGTGGGTGATTATATTAGATTGATTATTCGAATTGCGTCATCTAGTTGGTTGATTTGATAAGCTACTGTTGCTATATATCGGGTAAATTTGAAAGAGTACCCTAGTCGGAAGTTCATAGCTAGGAGATATTCTAGCTGATTTGATATTCCAATCATTATACATATCGTGAATTATTGAATAACGTTCTTTCTAAAGGGACTTTCTTAATCACAATTTCAGAGCATAATAATGCACTGCAGATGTGCTGTTATTTGATATCATTTTGGAGAGGATCGAAGGAAGTCTCTAATTCGTTAAGTCAGTGTATACATAAGATACTCCCTTGAACAGTAAATTTAAGGTATCCCATTTCATATCGATTTTGATCGATGACAATCAAAATGTGAAAAAAGTTATACAATTTTTCTGAATATAAGATACAGTAATGTACATTTGAAAATTTCAATTCTTTAGTTTTTATGTCTATTACTGCGCTACGGACGAAATATTATCAGACTGACGGACATGGACAAATCAACTCAGCTTATGATGATCAAGAAGGTCTGCCACGCCTACTTTTGCCTCTCACATTCATTTTCACAAATCCATATTTCTGATTTATGAGATCAGAAAATCAAAACGTTCATTAAAAATATATACAATGTATTATGATTGAGGTGAATATGATTTTAGAAACTAAGCTGTTGAGATTATATAATTTCAGATAGCTTTTTCATGACACATGTCTTACTGATTAAATTTATTATATACATATATAAATGTATTGAATTGTGCAAACAAATATTTATTGGTTTTCTACAATGATAAATTAGTTTTATGATATATACTGGATTACATATCGACTGTAAAAAAAACCCTTAAAAGTCGTAAATTATATAAAAAGCATCTCGTCTACGTGGTAGGGCATCTTGAACCAAAAGACAAAACAAACCGCAGACTGCAGCAAGCGCCAGCTTCGCGTCAATAAAAATTTGTTTATGGGCGACAATGATTGAGCGGATTGGGGAATGGAAATCTGGTATCGGGAGATTGGTGATCAAGAAATCATCCATGCGCAGCAGACCGTTTGTCATTCAGGGGGAACGCCCACATTTATGAAGCTCAATGCAGACGCCTTCTCGATGGCCCGAGGCTGGCGTGTTTCGTGTGATTTGTGCACTAATTACATTTAATGTTCTAGAGCACAAGATCCAGCGGGTGCTATGTCATTGTGATGTGGTGTGGAGGCTTTGGCGACAGAGCTGACAAATTTTTGCGAATTTTATTTATAACAGAAATCGTAATATTCTGACATAATCCGCTTAAATGTATGCAGCTTTTGCCATAAATTCCAGTGCATTGTTCCATGTCACTAAATCATATCAACAGCGACAATTTGTGCAAGCCCACAACACACAAACCGAATAACCAGAGCCCACAGACCGTCGACTCTGACGCAGAGTCAGACTTCGAGTCGGAGACGGAGACAGAGGCAGAGGCGGAGGCAGAGGCAGAGGTGGACGCAGGTCCAGTTGAGTTCTAGTCTCAGATTCAGTTTCTGTTCGCCCAATTAAAATGCAAGAATTGTTAATGCGCGACATTAAAATTCATTATTATTACATACGTTTATTACTATTACAGGCATTTGGCATGCCGATTGCTCTTGTTGTTGCTGCTGTTGCTGCTATTGCTGCTCTCGTGGTTGTTCCATGCAAATGGCCAAGTGCAACGCCTCAAAGCGCTTCAGGCGCAGGTCTAAGGCGCAGAGATGTGATTCCAATAGGGGCTCAGAGTATAGTTGCTGAAGTCATCTATGATCGATAGTCAATATAGATCCCATGATTTTTTTCAATGTTGATATATCATATCAATTGCAGAAATGCTAAAATAAACTCTTGATTATCTTTTGGACTCAACGGTAATATTAGACAGCTTTTTCATGGCATTTGCTTAAATTTCTTAGAGATCAATTAATATTAATTGAATTGTCGGACAAATTATGCAAACAAATATTCGTGAATTACAGCAAAATCTCCTTAATCGGAGAATATTTCTACCGTTAATGTGAAGCAGCGTAGAAAATTCCGAAATTATAAAGACTTAAGTTAATGTTTTAGTGCTCATAATAATATCTATTTAGTTTCTCTCAATACATCCATACTATTATATAAAGAGAAATAATTTTGTTGTTTATTTATACTGAATTAGCTCCAAAACTATGAAACCGATTTGAAAAGCTGATTATTATTCTACATTATCTATGGTCAATATAGTTGATAGAATATTTTTAAAACCGCTAGGAGTCTGTATTCATATGAACGAGAGACTTTTATAATCGCTTATATCAGATGTTATAGTTGTTAGTTGTTTAGTTTATTTATATTTTTATTTGATTTTTAAGACTTGTTGTTGTTATTATTCACTTTCATTTCATTGTTGTGTGACGAAAGTGTTATCTATTTTTCTTCTAATTTTTATGATGAATAAATACATAATATTATTAATTCTTATTTTTCTTATGAATATTTTTATGAATTTGCTAAAATTTAAAGCACAAAATAAATTAGCATCATGATAAAAATTTGAAATTTAAATTCAAAATATATTAATAAAATATTAAGAAAACATTTAACGAAATTAAAATACAAATAAATAAAGAAAATTAAAAGTAATAATAAGACAATTTTAAATATATATATATATATTGAAACTATCTTTGTAATGTAGTTTTGTATGATGCCCGACGCCAAAAACAAGGTTGCATATTCTATGTGTATATATTAGAGCTCATAATTGTACACATTGTTAATAAATGTCTGTTGATGTTAAAAAAAAAAAAGTTTTTTCAGCAGCACTTGAGCTGTTAATTGGATCGTTAGAGCTTTCGATTGGAGAAACCTTTGACTGCAGCCACTATTAATTGCTTAAGCTGAAAGTCGAGCTGTAAAAAAAATCTAGCTTGGGCTTTTCACAACCTGAAAGTTGATTAAGTCAAGGAATGGACTATTGCTCAAACATATTCAACAAATTAAATTCTATAAATGTTAATTGCTTATACTCAAATTTCATATACAATAACATTTGTGCATTTGTCTAACTCTTCATAGGAAGTTGAACCCTGTAATCACTGCGCATATCGATGGCTGTTTACCTGAGACATTTAGATGGGGTCAGGTTGGCATTAGCTGGTAACCCTTTGCAACCCCTTCTGCAGTAATCAGAGCTGCGCCTCTGTGCTCTTTGGCACCTGAGGCCAAACAACTCACACGCTTTTTAACTCCTACCGTCTGTCAAACGCGTCAAAGACCAGCCCAGGCCGCATTGTAATTATTGACAATCATTTCTGTTAGCAGCAACAAGAACTGTTGCGGGCAAGCGCAAGTTCTCAAGCACAAGCACAGGCAACGCTGCTGCTGCTGCTGCTGCTGCCTTCATTTGGTGTCATTAAAATTGAAAAATGTTTCAACATATTTCGCTCGTGTGTGTTTTGTTCAAGCCCACCAAACGGCAATAGACAAACCCGTTATAATTTATGGCCAGAGCTCGGGCAGCAACTTTTTCTGCAATTGTTATTATTATTGAGTTGTTAACAGACGTCGCATGATTTATTTTTTGCCTCTGCCCAGATTGTCTATCGACAGGCGATAGGCGAACGCGCCAGCCTGTAAAAACCCCAAAAGCACTTCGGATCAAACAACGCGTCGATCCACCCCGTGGCTGACCCTTGGCCCAAGCTCTATCAGTGCCAGCACAGTGAGATAGCCCAGACTAGATAACGACAGCTGCAAGTCCGTTTACACAGGCACACACATGTGTTTGTCTGTGTGCGTGTGTAGCATGCAGGATCACAGGACCTCAGCTCACAGTTGGATGCACAACAAAAGCATTAACCCTTTACGAGGCACCGTTAAAAAACCAAAGCAGAACTGAACGAAAAAAAAGGAGTCGCCGCTGCCGAAATCTCATTTTAAAACATTTTTAATATGCACGCATGCGGTTCGTGTTGAGTTCTTGTTTGATTTGCAGTTCATTTCGGGCTGGTGCTGGTTCTGGTCGTGGTCCTGGTCCTTGTCTTGGTCAGAGGCTGGCTAGACAGCTGCCCGCTGCCGACTGCCGACTGCCGACTGCCTGGCTACTCAGCCCCTCGAACCGCCCTGCGCGCCCTCGGCCCGTCCAATAATTACACGCGGCATTTGCTTTGTTTTGTGCGATTTTTTGTACTCGCAGCATCCCGTAAAAGGACGAACGCGCGCGCTTAAATAAGCAATTACCGTGTGGCAGCATCCTGCTAAAGTTCTGCCCAAAGTCCGCGCACAGAGAGGCGAAAGGGTTAGAGCACGTCCGAGTCCTTTGCTTTGTGCCGCTGTCAGTTTTGATTTAAATCTCTGGGCCATGACATGTGGCCAGCAGACTGAACTGCATGCCCTCTTCCTCTCCCTCTCTCTCTCTCTCTCTCTCTCTCTCTCTCTCTCTCTCTCTCTCTCTTTCTCCTTGGTATTCTCTATGGTAAAATCAATAAACGTCAAGGCGCTTTTTAAAGCCCACTCCTTGCCTTCGGCTGCCAAGTTCAAGTTCAACACTCGATAATTAATTGCGCGTCAGCTCGGAAGCCTCACAACCCCAACGCCAACGCCAGCTCCAACCCCTGGCATAAATGCGTGCCGGCAAAAAGGGTCGTTGGGTCGGGTCATTGTGCTTTTAATTACGAAAAGGACCAAAGGACGCACCGAACGGGTTGCAAATGAAAATAAAGCGAAATAAAATGAAAACTCATTAAGACTTACGCTCCGCAAAGGCCCTTTGCCAGCTTTGCCGCTGCTGACCCAGTTTCGGCCAGCTCTGACCCTTGGCGATGGCACGACGGCACGCCTAGCCCAAGTGCTAATTAAGTAATTAAGCTAAAAACACTTTCATCCTGGCGAGCGCCGCAGCGACCCACAACGAGACGAAACCCTGACCCGGGTCAACCAACTTCCCCAATAATCACAGGTGTCGTTGAATGAATTCTGTGTGTGTGTGAATGAGTGTATATGTGTGAGTGTGTGTGTGTGTGTGTGTGCATTTCCTGCCATTCTTTTACGTGATTGCATTGACAGTGGGGCCACTGTGTGCAGATGACCTCGTGTATCTCTTTTTGGACATCAACAGCTGTGCTCGACTCGGCCGCCAGTTGGTTGGCCAACTGCAGTTGTTGCAGTTGTTGTTGTTGTTGTTGTTGGCGTTGTCCTTCACATTGACACATTTAGGCTTGTTTTGTTGATGCTCCCTTTATACATGTTTTTGCTGTCTGCAACATTTCCCACACATGCAACATCCCTGACCCAACGCAATGTGCATTTTATTTGGCTGCGACTTTTCGGAGTTTCGTTTAAAGCAAATTTCTGTAAAGTTATGATAAAGTTAAGCTCAGCTGCAATTGATACAGAGGAGAGAACGTAACTGGTGTGTGTATGGAAATAAGTTGTATTTATTAAAATTCCAATTAATTTTGACTGAGATGTAATGATAATGTCAATTTCATTATTATCAATATTATAATATTGGGTTCAGTTTTTGGCAGATAAAGGCCAGATGTTCTATGATCGCGGAACAATGAATTTGTCGCAAAGATGACATAGGGTAATCATGCAAAATGGAAAATATATAATTGATTAAAGTTCATTTAAAGTTTTAATAAAAATGTATTTACTTTCTTTTAAGAAATCGAAAATTTATTTTTGGACATGAAGGTAAATGCAACTAAAGCAAAAAGAGGCTCTGTTAACATGTAGAGTTCGTAATAATCACCCATAATTTACATCTCCACAAATATGATTAACTGTATTAATAGCTATATTTACAGCAGCGGCATAATGTATTGCTAAAAATAATCCAGCTAAAATTTGAAAAATTTGAATAATTAAACATAAACCAAAAGTGAGTAAAAATTCTTTCACACAAATATATTTGATATGAACTAAATCTAAATAGACATTTAGATTCTACTTTATGTTGAGCTTATACTATTGATTCTCTATTATAGTAGAAATTCTTTATTTTTGTCAGTCACAATTTTATCGAAACACAAAACTTGGATATATTCCATAATGCATTTACATTGACATTGTGAACATAACAACTGAAGATCAATCCATTGAATAGTAGTACATTCATATATCATAATTATACATTTCATATAAGTATATTCATATATCATATACATATAAGTTTCTATCCAATAAATTCCACTGAATTGATATTAACAATACGATTCTTTGTTTTATAATTATGATTTAAACTAGTGTAACTAAAAAAGAAATAATTAAATTTGCAACAATAAATTTAAAAAATATAAATAAAATTTCTTTGATTTTTTCCCCCAAACAATAATGTCATCCTATATGCCATATCTCATGCTTGTAAATAAATATATAAGTAGAGAAGGCCTAGTTCTTAGTCTAAATTCTTAAATTATTGTATTCACAACAAAATCTGTAATTATATCAAAAAATAAAAAACTTGAATTGAAAAAAATATATATATAATAATAATAATAATAATAATAATAATAATAATAAATATGAATTTGCAAACGTTCAGTTGTGTTGTAAACAACTTATATAAGATCTGCGAAGATCTCCTGATAGGTTGAGATTGAGCAAAAATCTTGCTGAATTGAATTATATACGAGTATAATAATAATTTTGCTAATTTAAACCTTTCAAATGTTTTCTTTTATTTTGTCTATAACTTTCCTCTAACAAATGAAAAAGAAAACATAATTTAAATTCCCATTTATTCATAGTTCATTCTCCATCGCACATTCCATACTTATAGATCCCAAGCCACAGATGAATAAGACATATTAAGATCCATTTCAAATATAAACGTTCATGATTCAGAATTAGATATATTAATATCCATTTCAAATAAGATCTTTTGATATTCAGATTATTTATTAAAAAACTTCTTCACTCATTCTAGACCTTATATTCCACAGAAGCTTCAAATTGCATTCTTAATTTATTTGATGTTGTCCCCAGCCGCTTTCGGCTCCTTCGCTCCTCGAAATGTAAGTTATTCGAGAATTCCTTAGAACACGCGCCAAAATATCTTTGCACCCGAAACATATCAGACCTGGAGCATCGCTCGAGTGGCAGATGTTTCGGCTGTGTCTGTCTCCGTCCCCGTCTCCGTCTGTCTCTGTCTGCGGACGGAGTTCGAGTCCCTTTGAGCTGCTGGCCACACAATAAAAATGCAAAAGGCCAAAGCGAAAGCCATCGATCAATTGGGAACTTGGACATTAGAAGCTTCTGGATGGCGGATCCTCGAGACTTGATTTATGGCTCGGCCGTTCCATTGAAAGCTAGCCCAGCTCTCGACGGATATCTGATCGACCCGATAATAAATAACAAAATAATACAAAAAGCTGCCTTGGCTCAATTTGTAGTTCGCAATGCTTAAAGGCGCAAAGCAGCGGCTAATGAGCATCGCCCAGAGATGAGGCCCATCCAGGTTGCCTCTGGCTGGATGACTCGCTGACTCCCGGACTCCCTGACTCCGTGATTCCCTGACTCCCTGCCTGGCCAGGCACCTGCGCCCACCCTTGGCTGCGCCGCTGCAACTGCTTCTGTTTCTACTCATGTCTGCAGTTGGCTACACAATGGCCTGTTGGCAGAGCGTGGAGCAAAGAGAGCTGGGGGCGGGGCTGGAGCTGGAGCTGGAGCTGGAGCGGAGGGCGATGCCCGCATTGAGCGTGCCTCTGGAGCTGCAATACGTTTGCCGGCTGCCTGATTTTTCAAGATTTTTAAGCACTGCAGTTGCAGCGGCACTGCGGGCGCCATAGGCAGGCGCAGCGCATGCCAAAGAGTTGAGGTCGAGGTCATGTGTGGGTGGAGCGTATAGCCGGGTGGGTGGCCAGTGGGTGGTGGTGGTGGCAGGAGCCGCTTCAGTTGGAGCTTTTGTGTCGGTTGCCAACCGCAGAAATGTTCTGCGAGTCGGCTGTTTGTTGTAGTTTTTGTTGCTGTTGCCATGCGAAAAGCAATGCCAACTAATTGAATGTGCAAAACTCTCCCACACACACACACACACGCACACACACACACTCACACACACTCCCACACACACCCACTGCTGCAGCAGCATTAATATCGCGTTATATGGCGCATTAAGGCGCTCATTTCAAAGTGTTTTTTTTTTGCCTCTCGGAAATCTAAAGCAAAGACCACGAGTGGGCGGCGGTGGGTGTGGCACTCATGCTCATGATGATTTCTCCGCCTTGCATTTGTATTGGTAATTACGCTGTCCCAGTGTGCGTGTGTGTGTGTGTGTGTGTGCGAGTGAGTGACGTCTGTTTGCTGTCCCTTTGCCATGGGGTGGATTTTGCTCGCATTTTTTCAACATTTTTTTTTAGAATTTTTTCTGCCTGCCTGTCGCTCTCTCGCTCGCACTCGCTGCGGGGGCAGCAGCAGGAGAGGGAGGGCGTCTCTTCCTCGGCCTCGTCCATCGGTTTTTTTCTCTGTTTGCCTGCTTCGGAAACCGCCATTTTTTATGCGCGCTAACTACGCCAACCTCTCCGGCAGCCCTCTGACAGCTCTTTCTCTCTCTCGCACTCTGCGTCTCTCTCACACCTTCGCCGCGGCCAGCCCGCACCCTGACGCACTCGCACCCTCGCACCCTCGCACAGAATTTGCGCATTAGAAAAAAATGTGGGCTGCGTTTTTGCCGTTTGTCAAAAAGAGAAGAAGAGGAAGAAGAAGAAGAAGAAGATGAAGAAGAGCAACAGAAAACAGCAGATAAATAAAAATGGCGGTTTCTGCTGATACAAAAAGTAGATAACAGTATTTTGTACATTTGCTTGGCAACAGTAAAGTAGGCGAAAAAAAACAATAAATAAATCTATTAGCTCAACATAAGATTTGCAGGGGTCAAAGTTCATAGGAGTGAAAATATGCGGATATATAATATTTTATTATTATCCATTAAAAAAATTATTTAATGTGCCAAAAATATATGACATTTATAATTTTAATTAATTATAATAACTAAATATATAATATTATTTGTAGTTAAATAATTAGTTATATCTAAACCGCCATCTATTGCACAAATGTCGAAGTCACACGTTAAAGTGGCACCTATTGCTTATGCTTACGGGCAGTGATTAATAGCTAAGCGCCACCTATGAGTCATTAAAGCTCAGCTCGCAAGCAGTGTACTGCGCACACAACACATATCGATACGCGAATCGATAGACACAAATATTCTGGTCACACTGGCGCGACTGCTATTCTGGCAACAAAATAACAAGAAAGTGTTGAATATAATTTAGAGTGGTATTCAAGCAGAGGATTGTAAGTATCCACACAAGCTGTGTAAAATATTTTGTTATAAATAAAATAAATACCAACAGCGAATTGAGGCGTTCTGCGAGGAAACACAGCTTCCAACCACCTGCAACAACAGCGCACAGCAACATGCACGCAAACAACATCAATAAAGGCGGATACGTGCCACCAGGCTACTATCCCCCGAATGCACCGCCCGCCGAGGGTGCTCCGTATGCACCACCCGCCAGTGCTCCAGGCGCACCACCGAATGCACCCTATCCGCCTGGCCCGCCGCACGACGGCCCGCCTCAGCCGCAGCCTGTCAACTATGTGAGTTTTGGGGGCGTTGTCAGCTTTGGTATACATAATTGAGATATGCTGTATATATGCAGTCTATGACGTCACTTTTAAGTTTGTGTATCCGACTCATAAGTGATAAGCCATTCGATTCGAGATGTGCGCAATGCATGCGTGCTAACAACGTCGCCAGTGCGTTGTAGGCGAGTTTCACTGTGTGAATAATGAGATACAATATGAAATAATGGGATGTAATAATTTATACTTTGCTGAATTTTTTAGTGGAGTGTGGCTTTTAGTTCTTTCACTATTGCATTAGTCATAAAACAAATTTAAGTGCGATTCCGTTAAAGTCTGGCACGACTTTCTAATCTATCAACAGTGGTTTTTTTGTGGTTCGGTATTCCAGATTTGTTCACTAATTTTCCATGAAAAGTCAATGAATATACACATACATATATATAGTATTTCTATATTCAATTGTATTTTAATTGTAAATGTAATATAATTTTAAACTTAACATGTGAAGTACAGACAACTGCATAGAATGTTAAAATTCCATCATCAGCAGACTTCGATATGGACTGCTGATCCAAACTCGCCCTTGCCAAGATATATCATTTAAGATATTACCCTCAAAACAGGTATATGGAGTCCATATAATCAAACAATCTTTGTCAACCGATCTGTTATTTCATCAGCCTGATTCGAGTTCAGCGACTCGAAATACAATATCGTACAGCCATCGTTACATCTTGTATATTATATCACAGAGATTTGCAAATATTGGTATTACGGTGGCCATACAGTATAAGAACCTTCTTCTCAACATTAATATACCAGAGCAATTTATCAGATTGCTTTTAAACAACGCGATATACTATAGTAGCAGGCTCTGTGCCAAGAATTGGTTTGTAGAAAACGCGTATCGCTTTTTAATATATCTCTTGAAATTTGTACTACCTTAATGAACTTATCTCCATATCGAGTTGTTATAACCGATACAAAAAGAACTTGATAACACCATACTTAAAGGTTTAGACTCATAAAGAGATATCGTCTTTGGCACGTCAAAGATAACTCTCTTATCTCTTCGACTATCGTTCAAAATGAACTATAATCGTAATGCTCTTACAGGGATTCACGCCGGGTCCACCTCAAGGAGGCTACGCTCCAGTTCCCCAAATGCCAATGGGAGAGCCCAACTTTAGAGGTCCAGCACCGTTTGGAGCTGGTGGCGGAGCTCAACCCTACGGGTACCCGCCTGGTCCGGCTGGTCCACCGCAACCATTTGGATATTCCCCAGGGCCAGCAGGTCCGCAGCAGCCAATTGTAGTCCAGCCGGGCATGCCGCCAGCCCATCCCCACCCAGGCATGGGGCCAGGAGGACCAGCTGGTAAGTCGTGCCAGCGGCTCTACTAATGTCACGACCCGACACTCACACACACATTTATAGGTTTGGGGCACAGCTCAAATAACTGTGAACGAGTGCAATAGCACAATAGGAATGGACTGAAGTCAATTAAGACAAGGGAACGCATTCAGACATAGCCCAGTTTCAGTATATTCACGATTAGGGTCACTGCACTGTGAATGTGATAATAGCAGGTCCACAGCTTCGCGGCCGTCGTAACGCACTGCAGCACTGTTTCAAGGTGGTTCGAGGGAGCGTGGCGGCAGACTACAAAGGTTTTTCCATTTAGCACCCGAATAGAGCGGTAAACATTTACACTCACATTTACAGTGTGATCGGTATTTTGAACTGTCCCAGATGAGCTCCTGCTCAGATAAGCAAAGATAACACACAGACGTTTCTGTCAACCGAAAGATGTTGTTGTTGACAAACGAAATGCGCTTACTCCCCGACCTGATAAAGCCCCCGGTGCTTCCTCATGGCTGTGCGCATCCCAAAGCCAACCCGCTGGCTCTTATCACGAAGCGCCGTTTGCTTTAATTGAACCAATAAAGTAATACAATGTGCTATTTAAGACACGTTCGGCTATGTTGACTGCGATGAATTTTGAAAGCCGACGTGCCGTCCACTGTCAACTTGTGGGCCTCTCTCAGGCAGACGCTTCAGTTCAGCTCGGTGCAGCATCGTGAGCAGTCGCAGCAGTCCGAATATTGATTACCTAGTGCGATGTCAGTTGCAAGCGCCGTGGCCACCGCTACAGTTCCAGCATCCAGCTCCAGTTACCTGTCCACATTGGATCTGACTAAAAACGAGTCTGGTGACCCGAAGGACGCCACGACAGGCGGGGCCAGCAGCGGCTCGAAAGTGTTGCGCTTCATTTGGCACTCACTGTACAACCAGTATAGCTTCTTCTGCACACGGTCCAAGACGCTGAAGCAGTTGGTCTGCCGTGAGGCTAACAAGCCCTTGCCCAAAAAGTTTCGGCACACAATGCGGCTGAATAAGTCGGCGAAGCGGAAGGGCTACGAGTTCTATATTAGCGATGAGGACAGGAGGTGAGACCCATCAAAGCGCCTAACAGCTTTCCTTTATTCAGACCTCAAGTGTGATTGGCTTGTCAAGGTTAAATCAGTTCACCGCGATATATCTTATCGTGCAGCTTACGAATCTGCCTTGGCAGATGTGACAAAGAACACAATCACATTATAATAGACTCTTCGTGATGAAATATCATCTGCGTAAATATTACCTCTAACGCCACAATGAGATTAGATATAAAAAGTCACTCTAGTGGCATAAAAAGCACAATAAACCGCCCAGGGTCGTGGTCCCTCCATTGTAATGCCTTCAATTAGGCATGTTCTTGATGACGCTGGGCAATTGAAACGCTGACAGCGACATTGACCAATTGACACGCTTTTGTGGGCGGTCGGGGCATGCATCCCACACATGTTGATGTGGTTTCGGAAGAGAGCTCAACTGAAGAGCTGCCCGATTGATAGTGTGATTTTACTCTTTTCATTGTCTCATGTTCAATTTTTTCGTTTCCCGACAGGCGACTGGATGAGTATACCCTCAGGCATTCCGAACTGTCCGCGCGGATTGGAGTACCTTACGAGTATAGACCAACTTTTAGTTAAACAGAAAGTGGAGCTGCTTGAGGCTTTCACTGGATTCGAAACCAATAACAAGTTCTCAATCAAAAATGCTCTCGGCCAGAAGGTCTACTACGCGGTGGAGGACAATGATTGCTGCACTCGCAACATGTGTGGTCCTGCACGGCCCTTCGATATGAAAATCTTCGACAATTTCCAGCAAGAGGTCATTCACCTGAATCGTCCATTGGCCTGCTCTGCTTGCTGCTTCCCTTGCTGCCTACAGAGAATGGAGGTCACAGCACCGCCTGGCAATGTTATTGGATCTATAGAACAGGAGTGGTCCATTTGCTCTCCGTCTTTTCGCATTTTAAATCATCTTGGCGATACGGTGCTTCGCATTGAGGGTCCCTTCTGCACGTTCTCGCTCTGCGGCGACGTCGCGTTCAATGTAAGTTTTTGAAACTTTATACCTAAGGACTTGTTAATAATGATGTTTGCAATGCAGATTGTCTCCCTGACTGGAGCGAAGGTGGGAAAAATATCGAAGCAGTGGTCAGGTCTGGCACGCGAAATCTTTACGGACGCTGACTTCTTTGGCATCACTTTCCCACTGGATTTGGATGTACGCATTAAAGCCGTGCTGCTGGGCGCCACGTTCCTCATTGTAAGCAGCCTCTTTTGTTATTTAATCCCACAATCAGATATTGAATCACACTGCTTTTCGCTTTGAATCAAAAGTTGATTTATTACAGGAATCGTTGAAGGCACTTTGCCTGCGTTAAATATTTTGATTTAATTCGCTTATTTAATCATTCCATTTCGTTTTAGGATGCCATGTTTTTTGAGAAGTCCGGCAACCGTGAGGGGGATACTCCTGGGATGTTCTAGCTGTTTGTGAATTTCTGTACGATAGATGTGACCCCAATGTAGTGTGAAATTGACTATCGAAACCCTGTGAACTATCGCATACTAGTCCGCTATGGCCAAAGCAATCGCATTTTTAAGTCACCAAAATCACATTTAAATGATTTCAACAAGTTTCGCTATAAGCGACTTACAAAATTTCAAACATTTTCGTTAAACTCAGGATACATTTTAAATGTAATTATTTCTGTTTATTTTTTCAACTGAATCACACTGTTATTGGGTTGTATATTATATATATATATATATATATATATATATATATATATATATATATATATATATATATATATATATATATATATATATATATATATATATATAACTAATATATATATAAAAAAAGAGATATATAGATATAGAAAAGAGAAGAAACGAAAGCAACTGTCAAGAGAAGAAAAATGAAATACAAGAAATATATGTATTATATGCATATATATATCTAACGACGTATCGCTGTCTTTGTGTAATAATAATCAGTAACAATTGAAGAAGAGAGAGAAAAAGAAGAGAAGAGAAACGAAAGATATAGAGAGAAAAAGAGAAGAAAACAAATATATTATCTATGTGTATTCAACGACGAATCGCTGTCCTAATTAATATCGAATAATTAAAATGAATTCAAAACGAATACTGAATATACCTATATGTGTGAAAAATCGCGGAAACAAAAACAATTCTAGACAGGGTGTAAATGTACTTTAACTATTTATGTGTCTTCATATATTTAATATAAATACAGATTATATATGTGTGTATATGTATATTAAGTGCATAAAAAGCATATATTTATGTCTACAATATTGCAGAATGTTTGAAGTAAATATCTGTATATATAGATATATATGTATTTACTTGCACATCGATGTCGATCCCTGTACTGTTTATATTTTGTTAGATGAATTTAAAATCAGCTTAATAAAATAATCGATTTGAACGATTTGTTTAAACAAAATAATTTTAAAAGACTATTTTTTTTTTTTATATTAAAATGAAGATTTACCTAAGTCTTTCAGTTGTTTTGTGGCTTCCTTAATTTTAGCTTTATTAAAGTACACATGGGGAGATTCATTCAGCCTACTCCTGCCAGACATCAGTCTTCGTAGTGAAAAACTTTTAACATAATTACAGAAACCATTTTTACTTGAAGCTACCATATTTGAATTAGAGGGCATATCGATTAATTAATTTATGTCAAAAGAAAGAATATATACAAATCCGATAACTTCTCATACATAAACATGAATACATGAAAGTCGAATTACTTGACACTTCGATTCCAGTCGTCTTCTTTCATTCACATATATAAACCGGCTCCCCATCAAGCAGTTCTGCAGGCTGGGAATGCGCCGAAACAAGTTTGCGCCTAAAAATAAACAGAGCTACGCACTGCACGTCAATTAGAGAGCGACTTAGTTGTAGTTCAGATGTTGTCGACATTGGTTCTACTTTCAGTCCTACTCGTGGTCTGTGAGGTGCAAGCAAAGGAACTCCAGGAATGCGAACATATTTCGCAGCAGAGCTATGTCTGCCGCGAGATCGAAAACTTTGGGCAGCTGAGTCTATACATTGAAGAGGATTGGCAGAGCGTTAGCATTGTCAACGAGCAAAATGGCATTGAAAACGATAATAGCCCGCTGCCCAAGCTATCTAAGCTGCGCGAATTGGATCTGTCACAGTCTGGTGGCTTGACGCTGGGCAGGAATGGGTTCAAAGACTTCGCTGCGCTGCAGCGACTTAATTTGTCTCACTGTCAACTCGAGGAGCTGCGGGGAAAGCACTTTGGCAACAACGCGACCTTGGTCAGCCTGGACGTCAGCCACAACGACCTGGTACGCATTGACCGCTTCCTAATGAGGCAGTTGCCCAATCTTGTCTACGCCAACTTCTCAAGCAATTCAATAGCCCACGTGGAGTTGGATGCCTTCAAGGACCTCAGGCACCTAAAACTCTTGGATCTGCACACCAATGACCAGGAGAACATTACAATTGGCTCGAATGCCAACCTGCAGTACCTGTCCATCAGCAACAACAATGTTCGAGACGTAAGTTGAGATGTTTCCGAATTGAGACAGTCTTAGACTTATTCTTTTCTCCAGTTCCACTGGTGTCGTCTGCGGGGCCTTCCACAGCTGCGCGAACTGCACCTGCACAGCAACTGGCTCGAGGTGCTGGACATGGGGATTTTCTATACGCTGCCACAGCTGCTGGTGCTCAACGTATCCAATAATAATATCTATGAGATCCAACGGCAGTTGTTCGTTGGGCCCGGACCTGACGTTGACCCGTTGCTGCAGTTGCTCGACTACAGCTCAAATAACGTGAAGGTTCTGGGGGACTACGTATTCAATAGGCTGCATCACCTGGAGACGCTCAACCTGTGGCTCAATCAGATCAGTAATATTTCCCCAACCGCCTTTCGGGGCCTGATCAACTTACAGTCTCTGCATCTGCAGGGCAACAAGATAAAACAGTTGCCCGACGAGGTCTTCGCCAATCTGACCGCCTTGCGGGTGCTTGACCTGAGCAGCAACAACATAAGGCAACTGGGCATCAATGTCTTCGGCAGCTCTGTGCTGCGGAATCTCAGCTTTCTCTCCTTGAGCAACAATCACATTGAGCAGCTGCACCCACTGGCCTTCAGCTCCATGCCCTTCCTGCAGGAGCTGCACCTGAGCCGCAACAAGTTGACCGCGCTGGACATCCGCATGTTCGCCCCATTGCGCCAGCTGCGCCTGTTCACTGCGAGTGCGAACAGGCTGGAGGAGATCGAGGATGATTTGCTAAGCACCTTTGACAAGCTAACCGACCTGGAAATTAACAACAATCGCCTGACCTTCCTGCCTGCACTGGAGGGGCAGCTGCCGCTGCTGCGCCACATCCGAGTCGAGGGTAATCCCTGGCAGTGCCTGTGCCTGGACGAGCTGACAGGCTGGCTGCACGCGCGCCTTGTTAGCTATGCGACGCCTAACAGCGCCTATTACAGCGGCCGGAAGCCGCTCTGCCTAGTCACGCCCATAGAGCGGTGCGTGAGGGACTTGCAGGCGGTGCGCCAGCACGGCATAGTCGAGAGCTACGAGCTCATCTGAGGTGGCGAAGGAGCAATAAATCAACAGCACTAAATGCTAGTGGAGTTGCTTAATGGGTGGTCCAGATGAGCGGAGTGGTGAGTGGGGTGTGGGTGGCTTTCGTAAATCACGGACAAATGAATGACCATCAGGCGCAAAAGTTTTGCCAGCCAAAGTATTTGGCCAACTGTCGTAAAACAATAAAACAAAAAGCGGCCGCAGAACAGAGCAGAGCAAAGCACAAATATAGAACAGCAGAGGAGCATTCCATGGGGCTGGCTATGGACAGGGATACATGGAGAAGCACAGATTTTCAAATACTTAACACCACTTAGGCGAGCAGTTGGACAATGACAGCGACAAGTGGATTTCGGATGGGCGTGGGCGGGGCACACATTGATTGTTTAGCGTAATTTAACGTAAGAATTTTCATTAAAATTTTCCCGTTGCGTAGAAAGTTTGCTGCAGTTGACGACTGACTCGTCTCTACTTGATGAATAAATGTTTGATAATGAATAAATACGAGCGTGTGTGCGTGTGTGTGTGTGTCTGTATGTCGGAATGAAAGGAGGAAAGCTTCCGGCGTGAAAATCGAGCTGTGAGAATTTTTAGTGTATTTTGAGGATTGCATAATTGAACGAACGAGTTGAACAGCCCTCCACATGAATAATGAATAAATAAGTCAGCTAAGTAGCGCACAAATGTTGCATATTAAATGCGCTGAAATCTGAAATCTGTGGAGTGTTGAGTGTATTCACTCTCGCGTGTTAAGTGTGAGTGAACATATATTTGTCTTGGAACATTGTCAATGGAGACGATTCGTTTCGAGCAAGTTTTTCCATTTCCTCAGCACAGTTTTCGAAAGGCAAATTGTTCTGAATGTTGTCCTAAGAAGATGTTTGCCTCTGGGCAAATAAATAACTGCACAGGTCACACACAGACACACACACATTGACAGCTTTATGCTGTGCGTCGGCAAATAAGTAGTTCAAGTTTTGCGTATTCACGCAAATGCATTGAAATCGCGCACAAGTATTCGAGGCATTCACACGCACAGGTCACAAAAGCCTGCGAGCACAGAGAAAGATGTCAACGCAGTTAGAGCCAGAATAGCGATTCAGATACGGACAGAGCGCACGGCAGAGGCGACAATTATATGAGCCCAAGGAACAGTAGGAGCTGCCTGGCACAAAAGAATATGGAGCCTAGCCTAGCAGCTGGCGTCGTTGCCCAACAGCGACAATAAAAGTTTAGCTTGGCTCTCGCTCAGCACAATGCGAACTGAGGAGGAAATTACTAGCTCTGGCTATGAGGACGTCGTCGTCGCTGGGCGCACAAAAATGTAAACTAATTAAATTACTTTTATTTTGCAAGTTAACATTTTCAACGCGTGTCGATGTTCGGGCGGTCAGAGCATTTCCGGTTGGACCTAAAACTTTTTAGAGGTTGGGTCAATTTTCTTATGAATCTTGCGGCCGACAGCGAGGTGACGATGCCAAGGAACCGGACACAGTCCTTTCAATTAATTTGTGCACAAGCCTAGTTTACAGCTTTGTTTGAACACTTTGCTAGCACGGAGAAGGAGGCATCAAGCAGCAGGCATCAGGCAGCAGGCAGCAGGCATCAGGCTGCCAGGGTGTCTGCCTGCTGCGTAGGCGTGCAACAAGTGTGCTATCAATGGCGTAGCAAATATTGTACCCTCATCAAAACAATTTGACGTTCAGTGCTGTCAAAGACAACACAGCCATCAATGGGCAGGCTTAAGTTCGGTTCTGTCACTGTCCAAACACTGAGACTTTCAATTTAGTATTCGGCTCACCTGGCGTATGCGTGATATTATGAATTTCCATCTCTTTTGGCTATCTGCATTTGATGTGCTCGACGCAGCTGACTTTAAGAGTTTCCCATCTACTCCGGCTTGCGCCTGTTTGCCGTACTCATATTTCAGTTAATTTCACTCATGGCCAATTGCATTTTTGTGGCTTCAATAGCCACACATAATTAGCAAACAAAATATTTTTTTATAATTTTTACACAATTAGTGTGGCAATTGTATATATTTTAATGCCACGCATTCTCTATGAAATACCAACAAAAAATAAAAAATTAGCGCAAACTATGCAATAGCAATAGCAACGGCAACAGCGGACGGATGTGGTGCGGACTGCACTTCGAATTACAAAATTTTGCGGCTCTGTGGTTCGCTGAATTTATAATTATCCACAGTTGCAGTTTTCTGTGTGTTGCGTAATTCGATTTACACGCAAACTTTTCGGCTTAATTTCATGCCGAGTGAAGAGTTGTGCCTGACTGCAAATTGGCAGGCAACTTTGCTGCGAGTTCTATTTGGCATTTTATTGTTGTTCTGTTGTTGCATCTGCTGCAAATAACTTTTCTTAGCATAAAATATAAATGTATACATATTCAATTTTATGGTTCCACAGCAAGAGGTGCGTTCATTTAATTTCCCACTTCGTTATGCATATAACCTACTTCTTTATCATGTGCTAAAATCATTGTTCCTATAATAAGTATTAATAAAGTTTTAGGCTATGATAAGCTGAAGCCTTAAAAAAGGGGAGTTCAGGATATTCAAGTTTTAGTTTTAAATGTACATACGTACAGGCAACAAACAGGGAAAATGTATGCGTGTAGCAAAAGTGTATGTGCAGTTTATATAAACATGCATGTATTGTATGTCCATCTGTATGAACGAAGCGATCTCGAGAACCACAGAAGCTAGAGGTTTTAAATTTTAATACATATATATTTTCCGCATAATGAGATTATTATTTTCAATCAATAACGTTTGCATGTGTATGTGTGGGCCTTTATTGTATATTATATATGTATAAATAGAATGATTGGAATATTTTCTAGTCGGACCGTACCTGAATAAAAAACTCTTACTTATTTCTAGAATAATACTTCTAATATAATAATAATACTAATAATAATAATAATAATAATAATAATAATAATAATAATAATAATAATAATAATAATAATAATAATAATAATAATAATAATAATAATAATAATAATAATAATAATAACATATAATAATGAAAAATATATAAATAATAAAATACAGTACTACACAATAGGTTGTCGCCGCATCGAGATGAATGATAAGAAGAAACTCAATTTCAATTTTAACTTCTAATCCTTATCTGCAATTCCATATCAAAAAAATGTTAGTGTTTCAGGTCGATGAGCTCGATATATGTCCGCATACCTTGTTCCTGTTGGCTCCTGCTGGAACTAAAGACACTCTACCTCATCTATGTATTATAATTAATTATTGAACACATGCAGATCCATCTGCGATTTCTTCTTTTCACCTAGTTCTTTAGCATTAATGAACGATCTTTCGATCCCGGAAGAGGTGGTGTATAGAGGTTAGCCTGCTGCATGTTCTGGTCCTTGATGCCAGCATGCAGTGTGTGCCACACAATGCCGAGCTTCTGCAGAAGTTGCCATAATGTCAGTGCCTGCTGCCTCTTTGTTTAATAAAAATGCTTGGCCGAAGCCATAAAGTATGCAGCATGCAGCTGTGGCAACGTTGGCTGCCAAAAATGTTACTTTACCGGCGTCCCCGTGCCCACAGCAGCAAGGAGCTCCAGGCAAGCGGAGACAGAATACCTTTGCTAATGATTTTTAATGGCTAAATTGCATGGCAAGCCTTGAGTTTGAGTAGAGGACTCTTGAGGCTAGCTGCTGGCAGCAGCCCGGCCAGCCAGGTATGGATGGCTGCCATCATTAGATGATAGCAGCAGCTCGTTCCAGCAGCTCGCATGCTTATTAAAAGGGTATTTGTTGCTGGTCCTCTATTAAGCCGGGCCAATGGTGTAGGCCTTCAGCCTCATATACGTGCAAACAGAGCTTGATGCAAATTTTAGGTCAATAAATTATGCATGCCAGCGACGCAGCAGCCACAGCCTCAACAAGAGCAAAAGGGGCGTAATGTGAGGGGGCGGGCAAAGAGAGAAGAAGAAGGCAAATAAAAAAAACAAATTAGTGGCGCTTACTCAACAAGATTGAGTCTGTTTGTGGCTGCGTCATCGTGATGCTCCTGCCGCTGAGAGGCAATTCGCCCTTCCGGCCCCCCTCGCACTCACCGCCACTGGGCGCTGCGTGCAGCATGCGAGTCAACGTCAACGCAGCATGCAAAAAAGAGGAATTCGAACTTAATTAATGAAAGAGCTTCCGGCTGTCATCCCGAGCATATCGCTCACCACTATCGTTCTCCCTCTCACTCTCGCCTCTCTCTCTCTCTCTCTCTCTCTCTCTCTCTCTCTCTCTCTCTCTCTCTCTCTGTTTCTCTGTCTCTCTTTGTGGAGAGCAGCACTATTTATATACCCATAGATATTAACTGATGAATATTTATACAAATATGTGCGAGATGAGTGCTCACATACCGCTCGACGCTGACATGCCAAATCAACAGTTAAATATAATGCTGTTTACAAAAACGTGCAGGCCTCCGCATTCGCAGCGGTCCTGGCCGTGTGTGGGCGCTGGGAAGGAACAGGTAGCGCGCCGTTAATGGAAATGGAAGCGCGTGGACTGCTGGCAATTGGCCTCCGCATCTGTTGCAAATGAAATTATGTAAATGTGACAGGAGCAGCTGCCTCGATGCCCCGCTCGGCGCGCGCGTGTGTGGCGTAGGTTGACCCACAAATACAATGGGCATGTGGTTTCGGTGGCTGTCGCTTGCCTAAACATGGCTTAATGCTGATTACTTACATTAAACATGCGAGAGGCGCGCGTATATTCGGGCGTGTGCTTGTGCAACGAATTGGCGCTACAATTAAACATGCGCCTGGCAATTGAATTCATTTAATTGCAAATAGAGCTTATTACTGCCATTGAAAATGGAAATTGCTGCGGTCGGCCATAAACTTGGCAAAGCCAATGTTCCAATCTCCGACTGCAGGCTGTAGTCTGCAGCATGCAAATTGCAAGAAAAATCCCATTCCAGTGCCCACAAGCTGTTTACGATACTGGCCCGGCACGGCTAACTTTAATCGTAAATAACAACAATAACAAGCGCCGCAGGACCCGCCAGGCCGCAGCTGCGCCACGTTCAAAACTTCCTGCGAAAAAGTTGCAGAACATCTCCCTTTGACGGCCGTCACATGGCCAACTGCTTCGGTCCAAGACAGCGCTAAGCAGGAGCCTCACAAAGCCAGCTCTGATGCCTCTATTCGCCTGCACTAATGCATTAACTAGTTGGGGTAAATATTTGATGGCTAAATCAATTCAGTGCTGGATATTTGTAAGAGTATTTGGCGGCTGTATTGAGTACCTGCCTCTCTCATTCCCCATTTAAAGTCAATGCCAATGTTGCCAAGGACTGGACCAAATTAATATTGATTTTGTTATTGGCCTTCCCTTGGCTCTCTGTGGCCTTATCAGCAAGGGTTGCGCCTCAAGTGACAAAAAGTTTGCAGCATTATTTATGCGCTTTACATGGCCCCTGGCAGTGGACTCTTAATACATTGTTTATACAAGCGATGCTTGAGCAGTTCGGTTTAAACTCGTGTAACAGCTGTGTTGTCCCAATAAAATACCATATACCGAAATGTCAAATGCATTCGGCTAAAGAACCCAAATTCTCATAATGTGTTAAGTTTTGGCATTTCGAATGCTGGCATTTCTGAGTGTGGCTGCTGCTGCTGCTGTTGCTGCTGTTGCTGTTGCTGCCACTCGAGCTGTTGGCAAACAGTCTGGTAAGCAAGTTCGCCACTTGAAATGCCGAAAAGTTTACCCAAAAGAGGCCAGCAAACTAATTATTTAGTTTCATTTCGAGCAATGGCAAACGGCAAACGGCAAACGGCAAGCGGCAAACGCAAACGTCAGCGTAAGCAAAATATCAATAAAAACTCCAATCGAGATCTATTTCAATTAAGTTGTATGAAAACTTTTTAATTAACGGCACTGCAGAGCTCAGAGAAGCCAGAGAAACGCAAGTCGGTCTTTATTTCCGGCTTGCCTCAAATTGCTGAGCAATTTATTGCTGCGTCTAATTGGGCAACGTGCAACAGCCGAGAGCTCAGACAATACAGAAAACAAAACAGCTGAATGAAAAAATTCTAGTTATGTAAATGTTTATAAATCAAGTTGCGACTGTTGTACGTGACAAGCGGACAACTGTTGGACAGTCGAAATAAATAAGTAAATACGTATTAAGCACAGGACCCCAACATGTTCGTGCTGACCCCATTGTGCGGCTGGTCTAGTGGGAACTACTTGTGCTGTTGCATACTTAGCTGAGACCCTCATCACAAATGGAATCGGAGTCGGAGTCGATTCGGAGTCGGGTCGGGGTAGGACTTTGCCATGACACCTTGTGATTTAAAGGGCAGGTGGAAACTAAAGCTTTGCCATTCGACTTGCTGATTTATTACAGTTAACCTGAGTTGGCGCTAAAAAAGCTATTAGCAGTAGGACAAGAAGAAGGCCGGCGTACGATATGTTGGCCACAATTATGTCGTCTAGACTATGAGCGAACTCTGGCAACTGTCAAACTGTTGCGTACTTTTTATTGTTCATCCTTCAGCGGCAGCCTTGCAGTCAATGGCCCGGAGTTTATTATAGAAATGACAAACGCAGCGACATCTCCCATTGAACTGCGAAGAGAGAAGCTTTTTCTATCCAGCTGCTTGATAAATTGTGCGCCGCCCACTCCCGCTTCGGGCTATTAATAAGATAAATGAGCGACAATAAGTTCTGGGGCTTGCTTCCGCTGCACAATAAGGCGAACGCGTAATTACCATTTCATATGCATTAAGCTTCAATCACATGCGTAGAGTCGCGGAGAGTCGAGCGTTTAAGCAAGTATTTGTTGTATTTGGCCTGGCTAAGAGGCTTCCCTGACAGTCTGGTCGGCTCTGGCCTGGTCTGGTCTGGCATGTTGGTGGTAACTGCCAAATGGCAGCGCAATGTCATTAAGCGCATTTGTAAAATCATCAACAATCGCTGATGTCGTCGCCGGCGCTGGCGGGCTGGCAAATGGATTTTATTGTAAGCGAGGCATAAAAAATGCACAACAAATTGAAGTGCGATCAATAATAATTATTGCCGGGGCGCACAGTCAGTACACAGAATAATTGCGTTTCCATGCAATTGCTCAATTCTCAATTCCACAAGGAGCTGCCTATCGCACAGTGCCGGGATTATCGAGAGAAATTGATGGTCCTCAAACAGTATCGCGGCAGCTTGAACTGAAATTGTACTGTGTACACAAAAATTGTTTAGTGACGTTTATAAATCGACTGCACTGCCATGAGATCAATCAATTTGTAAACATAACTGTGGAAGAATGGAAGGAGAAAAGTTAAGCTCCATTCACGAAACTATTCGAAATCGATTCTCTACAAATTCTCACCGCAAACTTTCAATTATCATCCCATTGTGCGGCAGCTGCCGGCGGCGGCATCGTTTAAAAAAACATTAGTCCGCGAGACAGTTGGGAGCGGGCAGCAGCATTACGGCATTACGGCTTCAGCTTAAAGCCGTAAAGTAGTGAGAGTTTACGGCAATTGAGGCACAAGCATCCCGACTATTTCGGATGACCGCAAGGCCGGCTCTGCTGCTGGTAAACGGCCTTGTCTAGTTCGTCACAATGGAAATCCAATTTAATTTTACTGACTCTGCACTTTGGGCAAATCGAAGACCACAAACTAACCACTGTGTGTGTGTGGGGTGTGTGGGTGTGGTGCATCTCGAGATGTGAGACATATTGTAAGCGTATGCGGAGATCAGTCGACGGCGCATCTAATTATTGTTTACCGTTCCTAAACGCTTGGCAAATTGAATTGAAATCAAAATAAAATGCGACGAAAATTGAATTTGGGTCCGGAAGTTGAGTTGGCGACCAAGACAAGCAACCGTGGCCGGTGTCGGGCGGGTCAGCTCTGCCGGGCGCCCACAAGTCCTTAAAGATTTAAGCCCGAGGCAATAAGAAGCAAAAGAAGCGTAGCATCAGCATCAGTAAAGGCAGAAGCAGCAGGTAAAATAAAACGAGCAGCCAGCTCCAGAGGGAGTATTAGAGGTCTGTCAAGGTTAGGCTCTTTCTTGGCCTTGCCTGGTTCACCAACGACCAACAATATGTGTTTGACATTTGATTTCACGGAAAAATAAGTCGTCAATGCTGCTTCTGCTCGCCGCTTGTAATCATTTTACTGCATGCCGACTTCAGTCGACTCGAGTCGAATCGAAACTCGATGCGGCAGCCGAAATGCATCGGACCAGAGCCAAACGCTATCCAATTATAGGAAAACAAGATACGTCCAGGCCCAACAGCTGTCAAGTCGTTTGACCTCGCCGGACTTAAGATTCATTTGCATTTACAAATGCAAATTAGATTCCGAATCAGAATGCGTGTGAATGGTCAGAGGTTCACGAAAAGCAAAGACCTTTCCAAATTTAAGTGACTTCAGTGCGCAGCTTGGGTTAGTTAATTTAATTGAATTCGTAAAATACAATATGAATAATGATTAATCATTATTTTCAAACAAAATTGCTGCACGAATGTTAAGTTTTTGCAGGCTGTTTACCCCGAGTGCTCAGTATGTAAATGTCAGCCCTAAGCACTGTCCCTGAGGCCTCTCAGAGACAGAGTCGGAGGCTGGACAGAGTGTTTCCGGTTTGTGTATCTACTCAGATTTAATGTAAATGCCAGCCTTGTTAACATGACCAACAACTCAAGACGCTCGCGCTATTTTCGAGAGCCTCCCAAAAGTATGCAACAAAATAAACAACCGCAGGTTATGCTAATGCCATGGCCGGTCGTCGAGTAGATGGTGGGGAGGACTGCGCCCGTCGACTTTTTGGTGTTAATTCAAATGACATTAAATAATGTCACACAGATTAAATAATGTCACACAGCGAGTGCTAAGTGTCTGTGTGCTCGTGTGAGTGCGTGAAAAGAAAGTGTTTTTAAATGAATGTGTTAGCCGCTTGCATAATTTGGAAATGCCACTAAAAGTGAATTCGTTCAGGCTGGAAACCTTTCATTACACAATCGATGTCTGGCCGTCCGTGAACAATCGCTCGAGTGCCAAAAACCAACAATGACTAATGGCGACTCAATGACAAAGTGGCAATTACGGCTCGTCAATTGTATCGCAGAAGGGCTGGAAAACACGCATACGACACGTATTCGTGTTCGTGTGTCTGACATGCTTGACAAACACTTTGCCACTAGTTAATCGCAATAACAACACCTTTAATGAAAATCAATAACTTTCAGATAAGCTCGAGCCAGCGCCGGCGAATTTGCATATTTATTAAATTTTGTGATTGAATGCGATAAGCCGGAATATGTGCAGCTTCCGGAGAGTAGAAAAACGTATCAGGTAATCGGAGGACACGCCTAAATGAAATGAAGATAATTGAAAAGCTATTGTGATTCGACGACGCAACATGAATTAAGCCAATTTACATAAATAAACATAAATAAACAAGACAATAAATTGGTCAGTCCGTCCCGGTGCTGATATCTGCCAGATATTAGTGACAACATAACAAACAGATGAATCAGTCCTATTGGAAAGCTAACAATGCGACGCAAACAGGATGACTCATAGAACAAAACTCATAGAAAAAACCCTTATGAAAGCAAGGGCTGCTAAAAATGTGTAATAACTCAATTAATGTTGGGCACTTTGAGAGTCGCCTTCCATGGCTAATTGTTTAGAGTGGAAAGACGATTTGTTAGAGTAAATTCTAATTATTCTAATTATTCATATTGTTCCAGACCCGGACAGTGGTCCGCGCTTGACAGCTCTCATTTTCGTTATTTTTCTTTTTTAATCTACAAACCACAGTTCGGCTTTATCTATGCCGGAAAGGTGTTGGAGTACTCGGAATGGAAGCAGAGTCAAGCTTGTCGCTGCTTGCATTGTCAAAGCTGATGCTGATCTGACATTGATATGGCTACTCAGAGCGCTCGACGCATCTCGCGCTGCCTGCTTCTTGCCTTGTTGCCGACACTTCGGCTTGACAGTTTTATGAGCGTAAATGGCGTTTTGTTAATGCCACGCCCAACGCCCAGAGCAGTCAGCTGCGACGCCCACACGGCCTCTGGCGCCCGTTTCATTGCTTCGAGAGTGTCAATTACCAAAAAGACTTGAAGTGAATTTCTTTCCAGAATCTAATAAATATATGTATGAGTGGCTATATATATATATATATATATATATATATATATATATATATGTGCGTGTGTATGTGTGTGTGGGCGTATGTGTGTGTGTCTGTATGCTTAAATTATAAATTGCCTGGAGGCAGCAACAACAATTGTAATAAGAGCAATTGGTCTATTTATTTTGTATTTGCCGTGGATGCTAGTCGTTGATTTCTGCTTCCCTTTTGGCTGTTGTTGTTACCTGTTGTCGTGTTGTTCGTGTTGTTGTTGCCGTTATCGGCAGTGAAAGAAAGAGAAAGTGCCTGTAGCCAGTTTTTGGTATTTAAGTTGTTGTGTTTGTTGTATTTACTTATTCGAATTGCCTGCACTGCGCTCGTGTGAGCGAGGCGGCCAAGAATGTCAATTTCTTGCCGTAATGCTCATGTAGAGGCCACATCAGACTTTTGCTTTTTTTGAAGCTGCGAAGCAAGCCCCACATAAACTCTGTTACAAAGACACACATACACACACACACACACAGCTGCTTACAAAGTAACACGTTCGTCTACAGCTTTCCCTTCCTGTTCGAGAGTGGCTCGTGATGCGTCCACTTCCACCTGGGCGGCGTCTCTTTGTTTATTTTTTCGGCTGTTGTTTTTTATTTCTTGTTCGATAGGCTTTGTTCGGTTGATTATGCTTTTTATTTCTTTATGTTTCTTATTGGTTATTGGCCCTGGCATAAGATGCTATGAAATTAAAAATGGGCATCAATTAAATGACGTCGTTGACAACTTTTTCTTTTTGTAGAACGATTAATATGCATATCAATGGAAGGCTTCTTGTGGGAGACTTTCGCTAATTGAAAGACGAAAGACGAGTTTTCGGCACGCAGCTTAAGTTCTCTCTGCATATTCATTGCAGTGCGACACAATTAAATCAGCCAGATATAGATATGGAGATGGGCATGGTCAAGCGGCCGTTGCCCAACCCAAAAGACTTCGAGCCAAGCGCACAAATTTAGAAAACATTTTGAGGGCACTTTCATTTACCATTTTTTTATTTATTTTTTTTCTATATTACTTTTAGCCGGTGCGTATTGAAATTGCTTGGCTCGACTCGGCTTTCGTTCGATGGATGCGCCGCTTATTGAATGCGAAATGAGCAGCACAAAAGTACAGGAAGGTACTTGGAGCTCGGAGCTTGAAACTTGAAGCTTGGCACTTGGAGCTGGCTTAACGGTCAACAGAATTGCCGTCCGATGTCAAGCTGTTGCTGTTGCTGTTGCTGCTACTGCTGCTTCAGCTGTTACCGTTGCCGTAGCCGTCGTCGTATCCGTAGCCGTGGTCGTTATCGCTGAGGATTGTACGTGAATGAATTCATCAAAACACAGCAACAACCACCTCTTGCGCCCAGTCCGTGGCAATGCACAGCATGAAAAATTGAATATAATGTGCAAATGAAATTCAACACCAACAACAAGTTCGATTCAAACCCAATTCCAAGCGCCAATACAAATCCGCGTCGACAGTTTCTGCGGCCTGGCTTGCCACCGCATATTTGAATTTTCAACAAATGAAATTGTTAGCACGCATTTCGCATATAATCAGGCACCAACAGATAGTCGCTATCTAAAAACCACTTTGAAAATCGATTAGTTGGCAGCCACACGCACTCGATGGCACTCGATGGTCGCCTCCTCTCTTACTGTCAATTGTAGGGAGCTCCCCCCGCACACGCCCTGCTAATTATTCCGGGCAAAAAGCGACGCTTTCATGCATAATCTCACCTAAACCTACAACCCCAACAACAACAACAACAATAACAACGACACACGAGCAGAGAGATAAAACATACTAAGGTATTTTTATTTCACTTTTGTGCTCTGCTCGGCGCCGAAAGAAAAGCGAAACTTTTTCGAGACGTTGAGCTGGTTTGGTTAGAAAAACGGATGGTAATCAAATAATTTCTAGCATTTAATTGTCAGCGTCAATATTGTGTGACTGCGCGCTAACGAAGGCGGAAAAGAGAGTCAGCAAATTGGATTGCTTAAGCGCAGCAGACACGAATATCGCAAGCGCTAAACGCCTTTTCACAGCCGCAGCAACTGCCAATTAAGTTTGCAATGGCTGGCACTCAAATTAATATTGGGCAGCCTTATGAGAATGAAGTGTTAGCTGGACATAAACTATCGAGCTGGCTAAAATTAAGTGGCCGGCGAAATCGATAGTTTAGATAACGTTTCTAATTGCCAAACAGACTGTTGACCTTTGTGTCGTAGATGGAGAGATATTAATATTGTTAGATTATTGGGAAATGAAAAAATATACAATAGTTCTTTCCAATATGAATAACTTAAGCGGTAGAGAATTCTCAAGCTAAAGCTAAGCGAACTGAAGATAATTGTCATGATCGAATATAAAATAATAATCATAGAAAAAAGCGAATAAAAAAGAAATAAATATATATATATGTCGTATTTAAATGTAGTATAGGTCGGGAAAGTAGTAAAACATTTATTTTTAGATAGGTAGAAAATGGTTATTTGGTTATTTGAAAATCTGGTGTTTTAGATTTTAGTTAACATTAAGTAAATATATTTTAAGCTAAGGACTACAGATTTTGAAATTTCTTACATTGACATGCCTTGCAATTGAAGGTTACTTTGTATGCCTAGCTTAATAATGGTTTTTACTTCATCGAATATTAACAGCTAAAGGGTTTATACATACATATCATGATATTTATCACAGCAATTACTTAATGGCAATGCTATAATATTACCCTTAGATATTTAATTATTCTCTATATCTTTCTATAATATATACACATTATATAGTAACTTAACATTCTAACCCACTCCATAACTTTAGTTCTATATGATGGCCCATTTCCTTACGTCAAAAGAATAACAAATTTTTGATTACTCAGAGCTACGCAATAGTAAAATTAACTCAAGTGGATTTCCCATAGTCTCTGGGCAAATGAGAAATGAACAAATCCACAAGCCAACTCGAAAATTAACATGTAAGCCGAAAAAAGTTTTTTGCTAGCTGCGAAAACTAATCAGCCACAGATACCCGCATTTTCATCATTTTCCGGCTGCAAGAAAGTTGCGAAAATTAATTAGGTAAATGGAGCAGCGACGTCTCCGAGTTGGAGACGAGGACCGCGAGCTCGCTGGGCGCGCCCCGTTGATTTGTTTATGAAAATGTTTACAAAGCCACCAAATGGCAAATTACATTTTGATTAGGTGCAACTAAGTTTGATCTTGGCAGCTCTTGGCTGCTTGGGCGGCCACAGCAGTTGGCCAGGGCAACAGCTTCGGCCCCTCACATACGGCAGTCGGGCGTTGCGTTTAATTGTTTTCTGTTTTAGGTTCTCTCGGTTTGCCACCTGACTGGTGTTGCCAACAAAAGTGTCAAAAAGTATTAGGCCACGAAAAGGGTAAATTATATGGGGCTTTAGCCAATACACCAGCCCCTTCGGATGGGGCTTTAAGCATTTGAGAATAGTCAAAAATTAGCCAAGCGAAAATGTGTAGCCTTGAATAAAAGTTTTTTGTCTTTCTCTGCCAGTTGTTGACGTTGGTCGAAGCTCTTTATATATATATATATATATATATATATATATATATATATATATTTCTTTTTTGTTACTTCTGTTTTTGTTTTTCGGCACATTACATAAAATTTCGTAACATTCTGCGGCAAAAGACTGAAATCGTCGGCAAGTCGAGTTAAGTTTTTAAGTTGAGAAAACTCCACTGACCTGTTAACTGAAATGCTTCGCAAAGGCTTACATACTTGGCCCGCTGTCTCAATAACAGCAGCAGCAGCAGCAGCAACAACAGCTACAGAAACAACGACAACAAGTTGCAAAGAAAGTTATAGACAGCCCAAGCTCTCGTCTACAGTAAAAACAACTTTTGCCGAACTAGAAAAACTACAACTACAACAACTACTCCAGCAATAGACCGCTATAAACGAGTAGAACACGTTTTACTGTTGTACGCATCGACTGCGCGGCCAGCGAAGCCTTTGTCGTATGTCAGTGAGAGCGTCCATGTGTGTGTGTGTGTGTCTCTGTGTGTGTGTGGGAAAGCTTTGCTTCTGACCCGCCTCACGCCCCACCCCGCGACTCATCCATTTTCCACTCCGTCCCGGACATTGAAAATGAAATGCAAGTTAAATTAATTACATTACAAACTGTCAGAGCTATGAGTAACACTTTTCTTAATGTGTTTTTATTTTATTTATTTTTTTATATTTTTTTTTGACTAATATCAAAGTCAACTGCTCAATGGCTGGCGATTTCACTTTAATGTGCTTGCGCTTGGCACTTGCGCACAGAAATTAGCACTTCTTATTGACCGAGCGCGAAAAAAGCTCATCAATAAAAGTCGCACATAGCCAATGCTATATGCTCGAGCGTTCTTCATTCTTGTAAGAGAGTTGACCCACAGGAATGCCCGAAGTAGGTCAAGGGAGTGTCCGCAAGAATTCACAGTTCGGTAAAGAAAATAATGATGAAACAAAATCGGATAGCCAAATATATCAAATTGGCATTTAAATATTATGTCATTTAATTTGAATTAAAGCCCAAAAAGTAATCAAAAACTATTAAAAAACATCCCAAAAAACCCAGCTCCCCTTAACTGATAGTTCTTTGAGTTAAGCCTGTTTAGTTGCTAACTGTAATAACGAGTTGTTTACTGTGCCAAATACTTTCCCATAGGAACGCCGGCGAGCGCATGTCCAAAATTGATTGAAAATCAAGTTGACCAGTAAAAGAACGAGATAGAGGGAGTCAGCTAGAGCGCAGAGGGAGACAGAGAGTGGGAGTGGAAGTGGGAGAGAGATAGTGACCGAGACCGAGAGAGGAATGCCATCAAAAGAGAGCGCAAAGAAAGCAATGCAAACAAATTGTTGAGGAACTGTTCACCGTCTTCACGGTGTCGTCTACAACTATGCTGGTAACTGAAGATTCCAGCCTCGATCAGTTGCAGACGGTCAGTCGTGCGAGACAGTTGTGTGCGCGGCGGTGTGAAAATTGCCAACATCGAAGCTCGACAACAACACTAAATAAGCAACAACAATCACAATCACTAACCGAAAACTCCCCCAGCGAGAAACAGGTAAAAGCAAACGTTGAAAAAAGAAAGTCAGTCCAGAATCGCATGAAGCTAAAAACCATACGAAAGAAGCTCGAGCAGCGACAGTCTTTGACGGGTACTCGAGGAGTGAGCAACGGCCACTTAGACTCAAACACAATCGGTTTTCGTAACAAGAACTTCTGCTAAAAGAAACCAAACAAACATTTCGAAATTTATGGTGTGTGACGAAACTAAAGCCGAACAACATCACTCAAACAATCGATCAACGTTATCAAACCCAAGGGCAGCTCGAGGTTAGCATTGGATTAACAGTGTTTAAGCCCGAGGACTATCGTTACGTCCGTCGTCTCGTGTGTGTGTTACTTTCGTCGAATGATAAGGCCAACAATTGGCATGCAAAGCGATTACCCCACCACGGGCGTTGCTTCTGACCCATAAATCGGTTCACAAGCGAGCAATAGGAAGAGAGCTCCGGCAGCGTCTTGAGCAAGAACTTTTAATTGATTTTCGAGAGCTCACAAAAACCAAAACCGACTCAAACTCGGACCCAGACTCTTAACTGGCTGGGGCCATAAATTGTATCAGCGCAGCAATTTAGAGCTATTCCCGGCTTTTTTTTATTTTTATGTGCTCTGATCCACATACGAGCTGTGCTGCCCAGCTCTGCTCCATTTCATGTGTGCTCTGTGGTCAGCGTCAGAGGCAGAGCCAGAGGCAGAGGCAGCTGTAGGAGCAGCCGCTTCGTTGAGTAATCTCTCATGCCTTCTCTCAGGTTTCTCCTTACGAACTGACCCACATTCCGGACAGTGGCTAATTTAAGTGTTTCCTGGCATCGCAGTTATAGTTTACGTTAGTTTACACAGCTTCTGCACTTTGCTGCCAAAACAAAACATTCTCAAGTGTTGTTCCTAAGAGTCACATCACTAGCAGCATCAGCAGCAGCAGTAGCAGCAACAATAACAACAACAGCAGCAGCAGCAGCCATGCACTTAAGACAAGTAGAAGCTATTAAGAGAGAAATATTCGACACGGAAATTGTGGTATTCCAAAGAAATTTGAGTGAGCCCACTTTACAAACCACAAATTCAAAAATTTGTCAACTTTTTTTTTTTGTTTATGACAAAAAGTATGTAAAAAGTTGATGCTGCCTATAAGACTCCCTTTGAAGGGGATGAATCGCAATGAATAATTAAAGAGGGTTTGTGGTCAACGACTGTTAAATCTTGTGCATTATAAGTGAAATGAATCCTATTTTGTTCAAATAACATTTACTTCTTGATTTGGTAAAGAAAAAAAAAAAACTTGGTATTTCAATAAGAAATCAAGACAAATATTTGAATAAGTCTTAGATTGTCAGAAATCAGATACAAAATTATTTGCATGGATTCAAACACTGAATACCCCCAATGCATTGCTTCAACATCTGCTCCAAGTACAGGGTATGCATGTTGAAAAACTGTACCTCCGCCGCGTCCATTAGTTGGCTAAGAAGCCTTGGCAGTCATGCAGCATGTTCGTTGTTGTTCCGCCAGATGGCGCTGATGCGACTGTAACAGCTCCTAATTCATGCGATGTGCATGCACAAAGTGAGCGGGTTGGATGTAAGAGAATGCTAAATGTGTGTGTATGAGCGAGAGGGAGATAGACAGAGACAGAGGGAGAGGGAGAGAGGGAATAAACCTTGTCTAAATGCTGCTGCGGCTGCAGGTGCTGCAGCAGGGGGCGAGGCAGTTCAAGCGGCACGTGTAAAGATTATTTTTCTACTTTGCTTCTTCAGCCATTGTCTTGGAAAATTAACCGCACCGGCAGCAGCCGGCAAGACAACACGCCCAGCCCCACATAGGGTGAGGCGAGCCTGAACAAAGACTCGACAGCTCCTGAATAGCGATGGCAACAGACTGATATGCAAATCCTGAGGCACTTTTCTAGGCGTCGCCGCGCTGCCTTTTGTGCGGCCAACATATTTATTGATATGACGCTGATACGACAATGCATTGAGCAGGAGCGGAAGTGGCTGCGGGCGGGTGGCCTGCCATCGGTCTCAATAATCCCCATTGTGTGCGAGTGTGCGTGCGTCTGTGTGGGGCTTAAGTAATTTTGCTGGCTGTCATGCAAGTGCACAGCAAACACTCTCGTCGTGCTTCCACTCGCTCCATTCCCCCACTTGCTCCACTCCCCCACTCGCATGAATATTAATGTAAAATGCACACACGGTTAGCTTCATTTTTCTATGGAACATTAAAATATAGTGGGAGCATCGTTCCATATGAGTTAGTGCCTACAATAGAGAACAACAGCAGCAACCGGTTGTCATTCCCATTGGAGGAACGAAGCGGGACGCAGGAAGCTGGAAGCGGGAAAGCGGGCGGAGCTCTGGCAGCCACGCACTCTTGTGCTTGTCAAAAGTTTTCCCATTGCATTGCTGCCGTTGTTGCTTCCTTTATAGCATGATGCGTAAAATGTTTGGAGTTAGGTGAGAAAATGGAAGAGCATTGGAGCAGCGGGGCACGAGGCGAGGCGCATGCACGGGCAAAGTAAATGCTATTTGGAAGACTTCAATACCCAGAGTTTATAAGTATCCAGCTGAAGACGCCGTAGTTGGCAGTTGCGAAACCGTCAACAAGTACAATGGGAAGATAATGATGAAATTCCTCAACATTCTTCGTTCGCAGAATAATTATAGTGCAGTATATTTAGGGAAGTTTTATTAAACTGAGTGCAGTAGAAATAACTTGACTTAAATTTTGAATTGCTCTCTTCAGTTTAAAGCTCAAATAAGTGGATACAGTGGGGATACTCTCGCAGCTTTCTGCTCTCAGATTTATTTGCGCTCCACATTCCGTTGATTGGATGCCGTTGCCTAGCAGCCGCAGCTGATGGAGAGGCGGGCGTGGTCCAGGAGCAGGTGATATGTCATCTCCGCTCGAGTGCCACGCCCGAAATGTTGCTTCTTTTTCGCCAGTGCATTGCCTGGGGCTTCAGATTTTAATAAACGCCGCTCGAGAAAACGCGGCGCCGTAAAAGTTTTAATTAAGCAGCGCGTCGTGACGATGCGTCTTCATCTTAGTCGTGTGGAAAGAGACTTGGACGCCATGTAACTGCGCTCTGAGCTTATCAACTGGGCTATCTTTACCTACGGCTTGGCGAAGCCCTTAAAGAAATGCCACAGCCACAGCCACGGCCACAGCAGTAGCCCCAGCCACATACCCCGAGCCGTTGGCCAACTGGCAGCTTGACTTCGTCTGGCCCGATCTAGCCTGGCCCGGGTAGTAGGTCACTGGGTTTTCACTTTGCTTTATGGCCAGCGACGTTTGCTTATCAGCGCTAAGCTGAACTCGATTTTAAAAACGTTTTACTCATTTTTCAATAAGTGGCCGAACAGGCAGCCAGCAGCAACAAAAGCCCCAGCAGCAACAACACAACAGCAACAGCAACAGCAAATCGCTGCGGCGGCAATGCCGCAACAAAACTTGTTCGTGGCAGCAACGACGACGGCGATGTCGACGTCGGCGTCGTTGCTTTCACTTGGGGCAGTCGCACTTGACAGTGCGACAATAACAACAGCAACAAGAGCAACGGCAATTGTTGTGGTTGTTTGTTATAGCCATTGGCTGTTGGCCATGCTGATTGTCATGACTAAAGAGCCAACAGCAATCGCAGCAACAGCAGCAGCAACAGCAACAAAACAATGCCAATGCGAATGGAAAGTTGAGGTTGGGCACGTAAACAGCGCAAATACCCTGCAAATAGTATTACAACTTTAATAAAAAGAGAGCAGACGAAGAAGAGATCGAGCAGAGAAAGAAATCCAATCATGTTCCCTCAGTTTTTGGCTCAGAAATATTGTCGGATTCTTCGTATTTGATTCGAAACGTGTTCAGATCTATGACATTTGGCAACACTTGAGTCTGCCCGCTTGCAACATGGCCAGCAGAGTCGCCATACCGCTGCTATACACTCACTTTTGTCTGTCTTTACCTGCCACTGCCACTGCGGTGGCTGCGGCGACGGCAGTGGCGTCAAACGGCGCCTGCAGCTGTCCAAAATCCATTGTTGTTGCTGTTGTTGCTGCAGCTGTTGTTGTGTGTCAAGTGCCAACAAAGTGGACATGTGGACACAGCCTGGCGGCAACTTTGAGGCACAGTTCAAAAACATGTTTGCACTTACACTCACACACATACACACATACACACACACTCTGCAATTATTTGGCTGCTTTCTTTGATGTCTTATTGACTAGCTGGGCAACTCGGTGGCCAGCCAGTTGGCTTTGTTCGATAAATATGTAATTTATAAGTCAGGGAAAAGAAAGTGTTGCACTCGAACGGCAAATTGGGTTAGCCGCAAAAGTAAAAGTTCTGTGCGAATGTTGTGGCCCATTTAATTGAAGCCTTTTTTTTGTGCGTTTCATCTGTTGCAGAGACGAACCAACAATGAAATTCGTGATTTTGCTGTGCGTACTGAGTGCGCTGCTGCTGCAGATCGAGGCGTCGCCGGTGCAGCTGCTTTCGAGGAGCGAGCGGGCCGTGTCCCGCCAGCAGACGGTCAACAACGACGTGGCTCCGGCTGCGGCGCCAACCAGCGACGACGACGACGACGACGACGAGGATGACGACGACGATGAGCCCGACTTGGGAGACCTGGTTGACGATGACGATGGTAGGTATCCTCCACAAGCAAACGCACGCACACACTGATTTATAAGCAAGCACCCGCGCACCAGAGCACCCGAGCACCTGAGCACTATGCACCGCCGACAGCACCACTGAGGCCAGCTGCAGCTGCAAACGCAACCACCAAGTGGCACTCAACGATCAACCACCACTCGCAACCACGATTATTGCCTATTTGTGTGACGTTATTAACGAAATTCTTGTGCTCTCCTTTCCTTGGGTAACGCAGTTATTTTGCTTTCGGGGTTTACAGATGATGACGACGAGGAGGACGACGACGACGAAGAGGAGGACGACACGCCCCAGGGCCAGGCTGCCCCAGCGGCCACCGCCAGCGACGACGATGACGAGGAGGACGACGACGACGACGACTACTTGGACAGGCTGTTCGATGACATTTTGGGCGGTAAGGCAGAGCAGGTGCAGGCGGGAGTTGGCCAGGGAACTTAGTAAGTCTCCTATTTGTTAACAGATGATGACGATGAGGACGACGATGACGAGGTGGTGCCCGCAGCAAGTGCGCAGCAGAGCCCCGTCGCCGCGGCGCCCGTTCAGCCACTCGAGGAAGTTGCGCCCGCCGCCTCCACCTCCGCCGGCTCGCTGAGCTCGGGCATTTCGGACGGCGTCGACCTGCCCGCCGAGAGTGGCAACGCTGCCGAGGCTGTTGCGGCTGGCAACGCCGTCGAGGATGTGGCCGCTGCCGTAGCGCCCGCCCAGACATCGAGCAATAGCAACAACGAAGGTGAACTAAATGTTTTTTACGATGAAGATGCACTTGTAGACGGTAGTAGTGGTAGCACAACTAGTTTAAGTAGCACGAATGCAATTGACCAAGAAAAACAAAACATAATACAAATACAACAACAACACCAACAACAACAACAACTGCCACTACAACAACAGCAACATGCGACACATCAAACAGTAACAGCAAATCAAGCATCATCACAACAGCATATTACCACAGTCACAACAACATCAACAAAGAACACTCTTAAAAATAACAACAACAACAACAACAATAACAATAATCTCGTCGTCAGCACCGCTCCGGCGCAGTCAGCGGTGGGCGCTGTGGGCGTGGCAGCGGGGCCGATCGCAGCGCCCGCTGCTGTGATTAGTGGCGCCGGTGCAGCGTCTGATGACGAAGACGACGACGACGAGGACGATGAATATGATGATGATGATGATGATGGTGATGATGATATTGATGATGGAGTCGATGAAATTACAGGTGCGCTGACAGGTGACGACGAGGAGGCTGACGACGACGATGATGACGATGACGATGATGATATCATTGGCGACGACGTCATCGAGGCCAGACGCGAAGCACGTGAGTCCAAGTCAACAGCAGCAACAAAAACAGCCAAAGCCAAAAAGTCAACAAGTGTTGCCAAGAAGTCAAAAAAAGAGCTGAAGCATTAAAGACGAAAACAATCAACAACAACAGCAACAACAATAACGACGACAGCAACACAAAGAACGACAGCCAAAACAGGAACTGCCAATGACAGGGACAATCAAACCGCATTGAAATGACTTACAACGTTGCAAGGCATTGCCAAACGTTCTTTGGGTAGGACAAACTTAAATCTCCTGGACATTGCATAACTCTCTGCCTGCACTGACTATCCCCAATACCCAAGAGAAACTGCAAACTGCAAATCAATCAAATCACTGCAATGCAACAACCTATTTCTAATTTATTTATTTATTTATTTCTGAGTCTTAGTTAAAATGCAAAACAAAATCTCTAGTTTACACAAAACAAAACCACTAAAAAAACAAACAAAAATTGCATATTAAAGTAAACGAATATTTATACAACATCCTCGAAATGAGTTGATTGAGAGTTTGGTGCTAGTCAAACTAACTGCAAAATGACAACGAAGAGCACAACAACAACAGCAAAGAGAAGCAAGCACAAATGCAAACTTTGAAGCTGCACGCATAAGCAACATTTACACCCCCAACACCCACATCCACAACCCTCACCCACCCACCCTCACTGTTCCACACACTTGTTTCGTTTATATTCCAAGTTATTTACGCACGGACTGTTTCACATGACCATCAAGATCACAACAGCAACAAAAACAACTGCAACAACAACAGCAACAAACCGCACAGCAACAAAATGTTTAATGCCGAAGCACAAATTGTTGAAATTATGTTCAGAGCAAAATGAGCAATGAAAAAAAGAAACAAAAAACTGAAAACTGAAAAGATGGAAAAGTTAAAAGTGAAAAGCGCGCGCGATGGTATGCAGCAGATATGGCTGAGCTGAATGGCGAGCGGCTATTTTGGCGGACATGTTTGCTGCCATCCGCACCGCACGCACTCAGTCTTACACTCACACACACACTCTCTCTCCCTCACACACACACACAAATAGCTAAATTTATGCATGTAAAGCAACAGCAACAACAACAGCGGCAACAATAATTGTTCACATAGTGTAATTTATTGATAATAATTTTAATTTTTTCTTGCTTCACATTTAAATTGTTATTAATTTTACCATTCACAACAACAAATGATTGAAGAAATGATGAATGCATCTTCATAGTGCATCGAGAGTCCTTTATATATATACTTTTCTACTATATGTGTACTCCTCTATCCCTGTCTCTGTCGCTCACTTTCCCTTTCACTCACGCTTTCACACATTTGGCTTACAATTGACATCAAAGATTAATCGCTGGCTTTTCTCGTTTTTTGGCTTCTTTCTGGCTCGCATAACTTTCCGTAAACGTAAATAACGCAAATTGTAAAAAAATCAAAAGCAAACAAAAACCGAAACAAAACAAAATTAAATGAAACCAACTGTAAATTGTAGCTAAAAGTTGAACGCTTGAAAGGCAGCGCACGATTTGCCAGATTTTTTCCAAAATGAAAAGTGACGTCATTTACATCTACATTTTCATTGCACAGATTGTTAAGCTTTGCGTTTTAGGTTCATTAATTTTGTAATTTATTATTTATTTATTTATTTATTTATTTATTATATATTGTAAAAACATAAACAAAACCAAGCTGCACACGCACACAAACACAAAAGATTTGCTTAAATAAATTTTTAATTAAATTTGTGTACAACTTTCTGACAAATCAATTGAAAAAACTTGAAAAAAATCCGAATTTGTGTTTTATTTAAAAAGTGTCCGTCGAATACTTTCAAGCGTCACGATTTGCATACTGGTCAAGGTATTTGTAACACTTTCCCTACTCGCACACACACTCCCTCTCTCTCTCTCTCTCTCTCTGTATCTCTTTCTTTTTCTTTCACTCTCATCATTAACAGCTTTAGCTATGACTCTTCGTTACCCGTTTAATTAAGTATGTATTACACAATTACACCTGACACATGTAAATAATTTTTATCCTCTTTGTGGCTGGGCAAAAGTCTCTCATACAACTATATTTGCACACCTCACACACACATACATATATGCACTCACATTTAAATATAGGTGGTACTTTAAATGGCGACTATTACATCTATTTTAAATATGTCAAACGTACACCGGGCGCAATGAACTTATGCTTTGCTTTAATTGGCCACACCTAAAGGACAAAGTTGATGTTAAATAGGGGCTTCCACTGCAGTGTGTCCGCCACTCTATAAACTTGCATTACGCCAAATAGCGATGGGGTGAAATAAAAAGAGCAGCAGCTCATCCACCTCATCCACACTCATCCACACTCACCCACACTCACATGCCAAAATATTTAACGATAAGTAGCCCAGTAATGTATTTGGCAAACTGATGGAAGGAAAACTTACTGAAAGCCATTCAATAGATAATTAATTAGGGGATTATGTGAAGGTATTAAATGAATTTCATTTCATTAGGTATGTCGGTCGGTCATTATGCTTAAATTTCGTTAAATTATATTGTTTGGCGGACTATTGTACTCGAATTTTCGATTAAACAGAATTTTACCGAACAAGCTTTTGAAGACTCACTCAGCAGTTAATAATAGGGCGAATTAGCTCAAAGTGAAGAGTTCTCGAAATTTGAAATTAAACTACACAATAAAATCATGAGAATAATAAAAGCTTAACAATTAATTGCCATGTAAATAATTAACCAAATTTAGCTTGTTCAATTATAAGTCTTCCTCAAGCTCCAATTTCTGTGTTAAAGGGCATGTTCCGTATTCACAAGCTTACGGGTGTTCTGGTCAATTTTTTTTTTTTTTTTCATCATTGTTTACTAATCCGAGCCCGTTTCCCTACCTCACATACCCGTCCTCCCACGCACACACTTGCTAAGCCGCACAGCAATGCAGTAAACAGTGGCTGCAGTATGTGTGTGCCTGGCAATTGCTGATGGTTTCGCACTAGTTGACACATCTGCAATTGGATGCACAGTTCACCAATGCACTGCAAAGCCAACCACAAAGGGCCGAATATTCACACATTTTCCCTCATCCCGAAAGGAACACACAAACCACAAAATGAACTTTTTACCGAGTGTCGTGAGAGCTTATTAACGTGACATCTTCTATGGTGCGGGGTAGGTGATCTGAAAAACAACGTGATTGACATGTCGACGGATGCATTCCAAGCGCGCCATAATCATTTCATTGATGCCATATTCTCTCGCATAAACCGCATCGTCGCTGACAATTATGATCCGTTTGTGGTGCGATTGGCTGGGCGCTCGGCCACGCCCACCTATGGAAGTGCTGCAGTGAAGACCCCAACGAAGACCAAGGGAAATGCCAATCACAAGGCAACAACGCACAAGAAGCTGTAAGTAACAAAGAGATGGAACATGATGATATCAAACATATACAACACACAAAATATCCAGAAATTAATAGCTTATAATATACATATAATAATATATAACAAATCACAGTTAGTTATTGTGATAATTTGAATTAAGTTGTTAAAAACAAGAAAAAGTTGTCCAGTTAAGACTGCTCGACTATAAGATACCCTGAACACTGTGAGAGCCAATATTCCAATCATTATACGTTTCTTTTAGGCATGCATATGAACAACACATACATAAACACATATGCTTCGGCTGCAGTGTGGGTATTATAATGGAAATTTAATTGTTGAATAACTTTTCTAAGCGATGGGCTATCTTCATCAAACTTTCAGAACTTTTTAATGACATTCATATGTGTGCACTTGCCAAAGCACAAGTCTCTAGTATTTGAATTACGTTTTTACAAATTTAGGGCAAAGGGGGCGGGGCATGCAAAATCTAAAGAGAACAAATTCTCCGTATAAATTACACACAAATACATAGTAAATTTAAAGTCTCTAATAGTACAAACATTGCTTAAAAAGACGAATTCAAATGATAGATAAATACCGATAAAAATGAAATTAGATGAGTTTTTGAAAACAAAAACATGTAAAAGTGCTCTAGTCGAGACTGCTCGACTAGGGGATACCCTGAGCCCTGTGAAGAGCCAAATATCAAATCATTCTACGCTTTTTTTATGCATACATACAAACAACACATACACACACACGCACGCATAAGAGCTCTGCCAACTGCGCAGTTGACGCAGTTGACTGCGCTTGGACTGCAATGTGGGCATTACTATGGGAAATTAATTGGTTAATAACTTTTCTTAGCGAGGGTCTAACTTCGTCAAACATTCACAACTTATTTATGACATGCATATGTGTGTATTTGCCAAAGCACAAGTCTCTAGTATTTGATTTGCGCTTTTTACAAATAGAGGGCAACTGGGGCGAATGGGGCGTAACATTCAAAATCTAAAGATTACATAATCTCTGTATTCATGACACGCAACAACACCGCAAATTTGAGTCCCTAGCTCAAACGATGTACAAACCAGGTCTTACAAACACATTAAAATTATCGATAAATGCTCATGAAATCGACGATCGGGCGGACGGACGAACGGACAGACTGACAGGGCTATATTGAGTTGTCTGGTCGCGCTGATCAAGAATATATATACTTTATGGGGTGCGACACGCCTCCTTCTGCCTTTTTTAATGGATTCAGGGTATAACAAGTATTTAACTAGTTTGTTAGTCTCTCAAAAGTCAATGCAGTCTGATATCGACAGATATCTGTTTAAGGAATCTGCACTTGACTGCACTTTGTGTACTTTGTGAGGGTATAGAGTTGACAGCCAATTAAGCTGGCAGCAAAGTCGATGTCAAAGCCAATTTATGCAAATTTGTCAATCTGTCTGACTTGCAGCAAGAACACTAGATCGGAGCCGCGCATGGCCAGCAGCACGGAGTCGGTCAAATTGCAGCAGCAATTGACGCAATTACAGACAGAACTCGGCCTCAAAGCCGGCGAGCAGCGCACGGCGGAGGAGCAGAGGCAGCAGGCCGTAGCATCCGGCTCCGGCAAAGCGGAAACTCGCACAGTGTTCAATGGGGAGCAGGCGGCGAGCAAAGCCAGCCAAAAGAAAGCCACGGCTGGACAGCATCAGACGACGCATAAACACAGCGAGAAGAAGACGGCGGCTGCAGCGGCACAGAAGGCGGGCAGCGGCAGCTACAATCAGCCGGCGGGTGTGGGGTCGACCAAGGCGGGCGCGGAAGTAGAGAAGCTGCAAAAGGCGGAGGGTAGTCTGTCCGGTCTGGCCTCGCTGAAACGTGTGGGCAATGTGAAGGTGATCAGCGATGCGGAAGGACGCAATTCGACCATTAAGGCCAGATTCACGCTGGGCCCATTGACTCTGCGCGTCGAGAAGTCCTTCAAGCGGGGCAGCGTGCGCAACGTGAAGAGCGCAACGGCCAGGACCAACGAGATGATCGGCCGCATCAAGTTCAGCGTACTGGATGATCGGGCCACCCTGATGTCAATCAAGGTGCAGCAGCCGAAGCAGGTAAGCCAGAACCGCAATCCCCTTTGTGCTTTGTGCTTTGAGCAATTAGCTTTAATTCTTTGTTGTTCCCCATTTCCCTGTCTGTGCAGGTGGAGGTGGAGAGTAAGGACAACCACGACCGAACCCGCGAATTCGTCTGGCGCCGCACACCTAAAATTGCCAAATTGGTCAACGAGAAGCTCAAATTGGCAGCCGAGTCCCTCTTCACGCCGCAGGGCGTTGAGGTTGTCAGACTCTAAGGACCCGACCATGCGGCCAGTTGCCTTCTTTCGCACAGCCAGATTAATGTAGTCTAACCTAACCTAAGTGTAATGCGTAATTTATTTATTTAATTTATTTGCTTTCACTATATCATAATTAAATTATTTATTTCAATTTACAATGGACTTTACTCTAATAAATTCTGAAGAAAAGTTTCTTAAAAGCAAAACTATTTTTGAGTTATTTTCATAATAATAACCGAAAGTGAAACGCGTATATTGATTTCGTACGAACTTCGTCTCGCTGAATGAACGGAAGCCATTTCCCCATTATTGAACCTAGAGACTTAAATTTGGAATATAACTCATGTATACTCTCGTATGATAATATGTTCGAATTTTATCTGACAGGAAACTGGAAATTAATTTGTTTAGTATTTAAGAATTCTTTGTTTAAAGTTCTAAAGTCTGCAAATTAATTAGAATGTATATTCGCATTAACAAATCAAGTTGCTGAGAGCTTGGCAGATAAGGAAAAATGTTTCATCTAATGTTTTTACAGTTAAAAACAAGTAAGAGTGCTCTAGTCGAGACTGCTCGACTAGTAGATACCCTGAGCCCATACACACATACATATGCATTCACGCATAAGCTGCATAGACTGCATTGACATAGACTGCGCTTGGGCTGCGATGTGGCCATTACTATGGGAACTTAATTGCTTAATAATTTTTCTTAGCGATGGACTAACTTCATCAAACTTTTACAACTTATTAATAGCATTCATATAAGTATATTTGCCAAAGCACAAGTTTCTAGTTGCACTTTTTACAAATAGCGGGCTACGTAATATCCGTATTCATTACACGCAACTACTCTAGCTCAAATGATATACAAACCACGCCTTAAAAACACACTAAAATTATCGATAAATGCTCATAAAATCCAAATGGAATGAGTTATCGGAAAAATTTTATAAACTTGTGCAGCGTATGGTATTAACGAGTATTCATGTAAAATTTCAAGTCTCTACGTTGTGTACTTAAAAATATCTCAGCGTTCACACGGACGGACGGACAGACGGACAGGGCTATATCGACTCGTCTTGTCGCGCTGATCAAGAATATATATACTTTATAAGGTGTGGCACGCCTCCTTCTGCCTGTTACATACATTTTCACAAAACCATTATACTCTGATTTCCCATTTTTAATGGGCTCAAGGTATAATCACTGAATTGCTCCTCTATTGATATGTCGAACATTTTTTATATACATCAAATCTGAAAAATCTGTCTAGAAATTTGTTTGAGTTGGAAACGTTTTGACTGTGAATAAGAATTCTGCAATTTTGTGTCCTTGCTTTGTTTGATTCAACATACCCTGTTGCCATTGAATATTGACTAAAGAAAGAACTGATAGGGCAAATATAAAGAGCTCTTAGCAGAGGTAAATGAGACCACACATCTCACAATATATTATGTTTATGCATATATCTCATGCAAGTTGAGAAATAAACATGTTGTACAATTTCAGTTTTCCTTTTTCCCAATATTTTTATTGTAATCTAAAACAGATTGAAGTCGTAGTCACTTCTGTTACACAGCTCTCTCGATCTCGATCTCTATTAATCTGTATTTACATTTTTCGGTACACATACCGAAGCTTATCAACAGCATATTAATATTGCTAATACATGTAAGAGTAAGTTGTGGGACACTTACAAGATTTCCTCTGCAATTTCAGTTTCCTTCACGTAGTTTAACCTAAAACATATGATTACAGCCATTCCAGAGAATCCCTTTAATAGTGCACTGTGTGTGTTTGTGGGCGTGTGTCAATTGGTCGGTCCAGGTGCATTTCAGTTGGTTTCAAACAACCAATATAGCTAAGAGTATCAGTAGCAGGTCACTTAAGGTTTCATTAATGCTGCAGGTGGGCCACAAACGTGTTGCAACCAGCCTCCCTCCCAGTGCAGGAAGCGTCTATAATCCTGATAATGTAAATATGAGTGCGTATTTTGTGTTTTGCATCTAAGGCGGAAGGAAATGCAATTTGTTGTTGTTTGCCTTTGTTGGCATACGCCCCATGTCGCATGCAGTCTCAGCCCCTTCTGCTGGTTACCGCCACGCTTGCCCTTTGCCAGAGCCCGACGTAAACTCAGGCATTCTTTGTCGCCATCGTACATTCTGTTTGTTTTGTCCTGCCTGACATTCGTTGTTGTTCTTTGTTGCACCTAAATTGACAACAATATCGTTTCATTTGCTCAGTGAAGTGAACTCATCAGTGCCGAGATCCATCCCACAGTCGTGCCCCGTCAGCCTTTTAGTTACCCCACTGGCATATGGGACACGCATTGGCACTTAATTTTTTTCCATCTGCTATCGCTGCTGCTGCTGCTGCAGTTGTTGTTGCCTTTGCTGCTGCTGCTGCTGCTGCTGGCAGTGGGCTCCCATTTGGTAACTTGATTATGTTGACTGGCATTAGCTGGCAGGATGTGAGCACAATCTGTGATATACTCGAATTTAATCTTAGCTTTAGATAGTTTTACATTGTATAACGTAAGGCAATTGTTGCTTAGTTATGCCACACGAACATCTCAGCATCAAATTAAACCAATTCAATTGGTCAACGGAGCGTAAAAGAGAGCAGGGTCTCCCAGTTCCAAAAACTCATTTGCACAGCTGCCTGCCGGAGCGAAAAATACGTAAATTTGTAGTAACTAAATTTCTTCAGAATTCATTTGCATCTGGAATTACTTCGTCGGTTTTCCAGTTGTAATTCCTGAAAATGCAACACTAACGGAGACAAAGCAACTCAATCCCGCCCCAAAACTCTGTTGGAAAATTAAATTCCATGCTCAAGCTGATTGCGTTACTCGAGGGAGGTTCCAATGCCCAATTTATTTGGGGAGACTAAAAGAAAATTCATAACTCATAATATGGCAACGCCAAATGCGCTTCAAAGAATTCGGTTCAATATGCTAAGAAAAGAGCTTTAGTTTATGTATTTGTATCTTCCTCACTCGTGTATTGGTAATAACTATTTCGTAAAGCTGTAAATGAAATTGCAAGTGAAAAGTTTGTATTTATTCTCCGGAAAGTCTGCACATAAAGATCAACTGCATTTCGCTTCGCCATCAGTTTTCCTCCAACTTCAAAAACTTGCA
>JAWNPG010000023.1:2615000-2780000 GCA_035045145.1 Drosophila meridionalis
AAATGTTTTTTTAGAGTATATAATTTATTAATTGGGATTACCAAACATTTATTGTTGTAAAAATTTCACATATTTTAAAAAAAATTATTTTGGTATTTTATATGTGTCAAATACTTATAATATAGATGAAATTGAATGGCAAATGTACGAAGAGTTATTTATATTCATTTCCAGTTACTACGCCCTCTTATTATAGACTTGCATTGTTATACCTTATACGTAATTAATATTTTCTACAATTTACAACTTTTGTCAATTTAGCGCTTTAAATATATTTTTTATGTTTATTAGTAAAAAATCAGATATTTAATTTAATTTTAGTAATTTCACTTCATATTAGGTTTAAACACTCTATGTTTATATTAAACTACGTATTTCCTACCAATTTTATTATGTATGACCAGAAATTATTCGCTGCCAAACAGTTTAACGGGTCCACACTGAAAGAGTACGGGTTTTTAAGCGCAGAGAGTAGCCATTCGTGTTAAAGAGAATCGGATTGCGGCGAATTGACAGCACTGGTTGGCGTTCGGGTTTGCCACACACCGACGAGACCGACGACGACAACAACAGGGCTGGCGATGCCCACAAGACACGAAGACGAAGGCAACAACAACCGACAACAACACGAGGCTTCATCCTGATAATAAATAGGAGGCTAAGACCCGTCCGGCGTTGGCTGGCAAGTGCAAGGCCCAAAATAAGTTTCTGTTTCAGTTTGTGTGCGACTGCGACAGTGAACACATGCGAGATAGGCGCAGCGGCTGCGCGCGCGATTCAGAATCCCCAGTCGGATCCCAGTTCAGTTTCGATAACAAAAACAAGTTGATATAAATCGAGTTTTCAAAAACGTGAGACGCAAAAGTATCTGCACCGACGCCAGTGTGTGAGAGTGTACGTGATTGTGTAAGTGTGAATGTGTGTGGATAAGAAAAGCTGAGACCAACATCCCAAGAACGACTCAAAAAAGCCAAAGTCGTAAATTTCGAACGTGTGAAAACGCAGGAAAAGCCTCATTGGCTCATTGCCGGCTTGGTCGGAGCAGAAATTGAAAGCTCCTTTGTTGTTGCTATTGCTGTTGCCATTGTTGTTCGCATTGTTGTTGGCAATGTTGCTGGAATTGTTGTTACTGCCGTTAGCTTATGTCTTTTGGGGCAGTTTACTAAAGCGCGCGACGCACGCGAATATTTTATGATATCGTTTCGAATTATATGCGATTTTTTTTCGGTACCCGCCTCGTGTTCGCAACTTGTTAGCGGTGGCAGGCGACAAAAGACGAAACTAATAAAATAAAAGCACCAAAACGCACACACAACAAATAAAAATGTGTTTACGCCTACACAACGACTGCGACAACGACAACGACTTGCTGCCATCCCCTGCCCTGCGCTGCGCCCCTCCGCGGCACTCCGTCTCATTAGCAGTCAGCAAATTAAGTTGTTTTATATTTAGCCTAACAGTTCCATAACGCCAAAATAAATTAACAAACTAAAAACAGAACTCAATACTAGCACCTCGAAGAGGTACTAAATCGTCTTTGATCTTTAGCTCACCCGATAAATGGAAGGCGCGTCAAAACAAATTGTGTACACAAGTTTTGTAATTCAATATATTCACAGCCTTCGGGCGGCGGACGAGTGACAAAAATTAATAGAAAACACATACAAAATTAACTAAAAATGTGCCAAGCAATGTGGCTGCGGTGGCTCTAAGTGGGGTATATGAGATCGCCGCCGAGCGCACAGTGCGTATGCGCATTGCGTAAACGAATTTGTTACACATACGTCATGTTGTCCCACAGACAACAAACTAGCAGCTACAATCGTTATTGCTGTTGCTGTTGCTGAGGATGCTTTTGTTCGCCAAAAAAGTTTACTCTTGATTGTTGCACTAAGTAGTTGAAGACAGGCGAGAAAACTTTTGCGGAGTTCTTAAAAATAAGAGCACACATCAGCAAACGTGGCGACGGAGAAACAAACGCCCAACTGCCAAGTGCCAAGTGCCAAGTTCCATTTTGTTGTTTTATCTGGACTCGAGCTGTCACAGGACAAAAGTCAGAAGCAGCAAAAATTGGGACAAGCCTCTCAATAGTAAACGCTTAAGACTGTTCAAGTCTCCGAATAGAGTTCACGTTGCACAGAACGAAAAGAATATTTTGCAATTCAATCATTCAATATACATAAATTGAAATGCTTAATGCTCGCATAAATATTTTATTACTATTCAAATGTCAGCAGCACCGGAGCTCTCTTTATTTTATGAAATTCATTTATAAAGGTTTGAATAAATAATAGTCGACGACAGTCGATCCTTTGCATCATTACTTCTTACGGCTTTAACTGCTGCATTGAAGAGCTCCCGACTGGCCAATGACCATTAGGTTAAATGCAACAAAAATCTGGGTAAATTGTTTTCAATTGTACTAAACTGGCAAACGAATTGGAAACTAACCAAAAATCAACACACATAGCCGTTGTATCAATAAAATATTCATGAACAATGAACAACGCAGCAGCGTCGCACGGGGAAAGCCCTGAATAGAAGCAATGCGGAAATAGTGGAACGCATGGGGGAACGCAGTGAAGGGCGTATCATCTAATCACGGATACTAAGCTTAATGGTAAGCGTCGCCGATGGGGATAGGAAACTGTTCAAGAGCTGAGCAAACTGCAGACGTTTACAATTACACAATCATTCACAATTTGCGGGGGGCGAAGTGTATGACATAGAGAGAGAGAGAGAGAGAGAGAGAGAGAGAGAGAGAGAGAGAGAGAGAGAGAGAGAGGGAAAGAATGAGAGAGAAAGTGCGATAAGTGGACTTCACTTCAGCTCTCACAGCCTTAGGCAACAATTACCAAGCCACATACACTCCCACACACACATTAGACACATGTATATATATATTTCTATACCTATACCAACAACACAAAGAAGTTGAGTGCGTTAACACTTTTGAGTGGCACTGGAGCAACGGCGTTGTCCTGCGCCTTTCAGTCAGCCTGCTGCCTGCTCCTGTCTCTAATTCCATTACGGAAGCAACAGTGACAAGTGGCCCCCACAGCCACGGGCCTGGCTAAGGTGGCTAAGCTGGTTAAGAGGCTGCTGCTGCTGCTGCTGCTGCTGCTGATTGAAGTCTAGCATAGGGCAGCATCAGCTGCTGTCAGTCATTGTACCTTTGAGTTGGCCCTCAGCACTGCCGCCCCGTCCCCTGCCCCACCTGTAGTTTGTAATTAGTTGAAGGCACTGCTGAAAATTTGCAACTAATTAGCTTTTAATTAATTTTGCACTCCACCCTTCGCTAAGTGTCGTGCGAAAAGCAGAAAGCCAACAATGGGATCAACAAATTATAAGCAAATCTCTGGGAGACGGAGGCAGCATTCACTGGGGGCAAGCGCTTGAACCTGCCGCAGGTCAAATTGATTGATATCTAGACGACATCATGTGAATAAATTCGAATACATGGGGATTGCTTGTGCTGCCAATGGTAGCCAAGGTTGCCCGCAGGGCGGGCCGACAGTTGGCGGGCTTCCATTGCGAGACGTGACGAGCCCCCAGGCCCATCGAACACACATCTCCGCCTCGACCCAGACGCCCATATGCAATAAAATACACTCAAATATGTATATTTATTTGATATGTTTGATTCCTTTATTAGTGGCCAGATTTATTTCTGGATTGGCCCAGCAGACATGCGTGTCAGTTCGCTTCATAAAATATACACCATGACTAAAAGTTCCGATAATTATATAGGTTCTCTTTGAGTGCGTGCTGTGAGTCGATTGATTTTTTTTTTATTTTTAAAGAGAGGTGTAAAGAATCGACTGCAGATGAAAGTTAAGCTGGGATAGTTCCAAGAAACTTATTTTAATAATAGTCTGAATATAAATGTATACTTTTTGCTTAACAATCATTTCTATTTAAAGCACATTTAATATTTCTAGTTAAATGTCTAAAAAAATCTTCCAACGCCTCTTGATCTATTTTTAAAAGCTGAAAAACTATTTTATTATAATAAATAAAACAATCAATATAGAGAGTGTCACACGTGCTAAGCCACTCCTTTGGTGCATTCTTTTTTTAAGTTTTCAATCTGTAGATTTTATTAGGTGGAAATGCGTAAATGCGGCGCGGCTAACGGAATTATAAAAACAATGATAAATTTAATCAATTTAAGTTCGGAGAGCTGACAAAATCAATTTACTTTGGCAGGGGCGACAAAAAACGGGGAGACTCGAATGGCAGAAAGCAACAAAAAGCAACAACAAAATGGCATAAATAAAAGACTAAAAAGGAAATGGAAAAACAAATAATGATATTTGGCCTAGGCAGCAACACAAACAACAACAGCAACACACAACAACAACAACAACAACAACAAACAAGAACGAACGGGAAAAGGTTGAAAACAAACAAACGTTAAAAGATTAAATTGTCTGCCGTTGGAATTAAGTGTTTTAAATGTCATTGTGAGTGTTTAATTCATGAGAGGCGACAGCAGCAGCAGCGGAGCTGTAATTGTTGTTGCTATTGGTGCTGTTGTTGGTGTTCTTGTTGTTGTTGTGTGTGTGCGGGTGGCTGCATCCGAATAATAGTATCGTTTACAGTGAGAATGCAAAAAAGCGTAATACAACTATTATAGTGCAGATATAAAAACACTTAGAGCTAACAAATAGAAACTCGATAGCGGAAATTAAACAAAAACTAGCTGAGAGAGCGAAAGCATCGGTGCGAGTGATAAACTGCGAGTAATCGGGACACTCAAGGAGTAAGCCTGTGACAGAGAGAGAGGAAGGAAGAGAGACAGATACAATCAGCGTGAAACATACGGCACTGGACGCCCCCACCAATCAAAATGTTGACCCTTTCGACGCTGCTCTGCTGCATGATGGGTAAGTCGCAAGGCTGTCATAGCCTCAGTTACACACACACAGAGTCACACACACACTTACATGTCGAATCCTGTTTAAGCATGCATAAGATTATCGGCGATTGCCGACTGCAACGAACCCCAACGAACCCTCCAAGTTATTATTGTGGTTGCGGCCGCAACGGCAGCACCCACGGCGAATCCTTTAAAAAACATTTGTGGCCCGGGCTGCGAAAATCCTGATTTATGTCTGCCTGCTGCGCTGCACTGCGCTGCACTGCGCTGCGTTCCCATTCTCGCCCTCGTTTTCGTTGTCGTTGCCGTTGTCGTTGTTTTTGTCCTTGCCAACGACATGGCCAATGCCAACCGCAGCAGGGGCAGCGGAAGGCAAACAAAAAATGCGGTCGCTTCGCCTTAGTCCGCCCCGGGGATATCGCATAACGGGAGCGGATGGCGGACGAGTCTTGCGCAGGGGATGGGCCGCTGCCGTTGCTGTCGCCGCTGCACTTTAAACTTTCAACTTTAAGCGACAAAACACAAATTGCTCTCTGCACATAATTATGCATAATTGAAAAGTATAATTATGTGCTCGACGCGGCGCAGATTTTATGAGGCGCAGCTTCGAGCTCAATCAAGCATGCCGACAGAGTAAACAACAGGCAACAATATCCGCAGGAGTGCCAACAAAAGGCAGCTAAGGCACAATATTTATGACCCTCCGCTCCTGTTAATTGCTGTCAAATACAGGCCAGCAGCTCCAAGATGCTGAAACCAGGCCATCCTGCGCGTCCTGCACAGGCCAGAGAAATCATTTTAGAGCTTTGCTCTTTCTGCATAGAGCTTCACCTATCTCCATAGGCCTCTAGTGCTAATGAACAATTTACGTACTCAACAGATCAGCGTAGGATAAGCTAGCCTAAGAATCAAGAAACATTAAATATATTCATCTAATAATTATTTTCCTTCATCCAAACTGTGGTTAATTATTATTAAATGATTTTATTTTTGGTATTTGATTTTAATTTTTAATTTTGTTTTTTGGTTTTTTTTTCCTTTTTTTTGTGCATTTTCCTTTGATAATTCAATTGATAATTCAAAATTCGAGCAAGTAATAAACCCTAAAGAGGTGTTTTTATAGTTTCACAAATTAAACCATTGAACATTTCAGATTTAAGCGTTTTTCTTTCCATTATCCGTTTAATTTTTTATATTTGCAAACTAAACAATTAGATTATAAAATATGTATTTTCTTGATAAAACATAAAATTTGAAATATAAATTGACAGAAAATATAATATTCTATTTAAAAGGTTTTTTTATCAAAACAATTGTATAAACTTTTGAAAATTCAAGTATATTTTATACAAATAAATAATTTATCATAGTATTATGTGACTTAAACATCAAATTTATTTTTATTGAGAAAAACATTACTGAATAAATATTTTAATATTTGATATTATGTGGTAAATTATTGATTGAAGTAAGCAAAAATCATATAGTATTTATATTTCAGCATTCGCTATGAAACAATCAACAAATATTTCAATTAAAAATATACTTCTTTTTTAATAGTTTTTTATATACAAAATAATATAAACTCGATACTATTAAAACAATATATATATGTATATATATGTATATACATATATACATAAACGAACATCTGATATCAATTTGTATTTGATCGCTCATTAAGGAATAAAATTTGTGTATGAGTGGAATAGGTTTTTGTGAGGTATACATACTTATATACTCGTACATTATATATTTATATATGTATTCAAACATACGATTCTGGTATACATAAACCCAATTGGAAGAGGCACTTTCACTGACGGTCGGTAACAGCGGCCCAACAGGAGTATAATTATGAGTAGTCTGAAAAATACTTAGTCCGTGGCAGCGATTAGTGTTGGGTGGAACAGAGTTGGATACGGGGTTGCCGGAAACCGTCGTCTCTTCTGACAAGCAGTGACACATTATGAAGGTTAGAAACCTATTTCGAACATAATGGGAAGCCCACGTGCCCAATATTAGTTACTTCAAAGGGCTGGACAGTAGCAAATGGCTAAATAGACTAGGAGGACCAAAATAAACATACGGAATACATAGAATCGTAGTCCACTTTCCTAGCTGTTGTATGTTTTTACTTCCTGCAGGAAAGGTGGACTTAGCATATCTTGCTGAGCTGTTAGTTGTTGAGATTTTAACTTTGACTTGCTTCGTTTTCCTCGTCCTAAACTTCGCTCATTTCGACGCCAGTTTTTGTCGAGGGGAGAGGAGTTTTTCTCTGCTGTCGCTGGCCATGTGTTTTTATTGCATTAATTTTTATGGTCGTTGGGTCGCGCTGTTGTTGCTGCGGGTGTTCTTCATGTTGGCGCTATTATTGTTGCTGCTTTTGTTTTACTTTGCGTATGCCCCAAAGTAATAAAGTGAATTGGATTTCTCAAATAATTTCCATTTTAAATCCAGTCAGCAAATCCGCACAAGCTATGCCTCCTCTGGCCCCGACGATCAGTTGCTCTTTGCAGGCATAGCACACGCAGCTTTTCTTACTGATTGTTGTTGTTGTTAGTGTTGTTGTTGTACTGTTAAAAGTGGCTTCATTTTCTCGCATAAAATTGTTTCGAAAAGTTTGTTGAGATTTGTTTGGCGACAGCATTGGCAATTGTTTTTGTTTCCTGAGTTCTTTTAGTTTGTGTTGTTATTGTGGCTGTCGCGCTTTGGTTTCTTGGCGTTGAATACTATTTGCATTTGTGTCCAATGCGGGCGCTGCCGTCAACGTGAACAAGGTCTCCACATTTAATTGAAATTTAGTGTAAACAAAATGACAGCCCCTCGATTATCCGTACCAGCACCTAGCCCCCAGTGCGTCTAAGTCGATATTTCCGCGAAAGCCTTTCTCGCACAAATCCTGTCAACTTGGCCTGGCTGTCAATTTGCCAAGCGCCTTTTGTGTGTCAAAACTTGATACGAAACACGGCAAACATTTCACACATGTCACTGAGCCAGTGAAGTTGTTGGCTGCCGTGCGCCCCATCAAGGATGTGCCCAGCCACGCCTACTACAAGCGGGGCTGTCAAAAAGCAGCAGCAACAGTGGGCCCCACACACGAACAGCGCACTCCGCAAGTTGAAAAGTAAACTTCAATTGTTTACTTATTTGCCTTGCGCATATGGAAATGAAATGGCAAATAAGCGAATGTAAAGGAATGAAAAAATTACGTTGACTTTTCCAAATGTACATAAAGGACATATAAACACATATATAAACAGGACTCTATACACAAGCACACAGGGTCGAAGGGCAACACGCCGCCGGCGACAGCGGTAAAAAAGAAAAATAAAGTGAAATGAAAATACAAAATAAAAAAATAACAAACTGATTTCGTATGACCCCTTCGGTTGCAATCCGTCTCTGTCAGAAGGCAATCTTAATGTCAAGCAACAGCTGCCTGTACGCTCCCCCTCCACTAGCCCGGGTCCCAAGTAACCAATCTCTCAGGTTCAGAATGATCAGAATGGTTTATATTGCCTTTAGATTGGAGCTGACATAATAATGCTTTAGCCCGAAGTAACCTAAGCTCCATTTTATTACTTCTCTGCGCAATTGTTCAATTGTCTTCGGCTCTTCCCTTACTTCATTTTAATTGTAAAGCATATTTAAATCTTAAGAGCCAATTGTCACTCCGTACACCCCATTTAACCAACGAATCGCTTTTGTTGTACTCGTGTTTGGGCTTCGTTTGTTTTATTTTTGCAATTGTTTTCTGCTCCTTTTCTGCTACAGTTTTTTATGTGTGAGGGTGGGAGCTTTTTCAATTTCTCTGTGTATTTCTTTATTTTGCTTATCAAAAAGCATCACATTGAAATAAACACAAAGAAGATATAGCAGAGTAGCTGGAAAAAAGGAAAATAAAGGGGCATGAACAAATTGTTTACGGATGTGTTTGCGTCCTTCGTCTAATCTTTGTTGTTGCCGTTGTTGGCGTTATTGCCGCAACTGCCACTGCAGAAAGGAAGTAAATGGAGGCGAAGAAGCAGCCCAAAAACCAAACAACGAAAAACGAAAAGCGAAAAAGGATGTAACAAAAATTCATAACAAAGTACATTTCATGGCAGTGCGAGCAACTCGTTCATCCTGTTCGGTTTCGTTCGGCTGCGTGTTCTGTCCATCTGCGAATGTGTTTGTGGTTTTGCGTCTGTGTGTGTGTTCGTGTGTGTGAGCGTCGCTTTTTTATTGTGTGTTTGGCTAGCAAAGGAAATTCACTTGACTTTTTGGCTACAATAGTTTCATTTTTTTGCAGCTTCTGCTGCTTGTTGTTGCTGTTGTTCTGTGTGCTGTTGCCGAGCTTGGCTAAAGGCATAAATAAGCCAGCAGTCGGCTGCAGTTGTCGCTGCTTGGCAGCTTGAGTGCGTTTTGGCCATGGTCAATAAGCTAAGATGTGGCCAGTAGGCAGAATACACACTCACACACGCACACCACAGACATACATGTGTACGTACTTTTTTATGGCAATTTGTCGTAAGTGCTTGGGCATCTATATTTATTAGAAATAAGAGCTTTTGCTACAACATAATATTTTCAAACAATAAAATGCGCAGTAAGCGTGTTCCAGGCAGGAGTGCTAGAGTGGTTCTGACATGGTAGTGCGCTACTCTCATCATAATAATTATGTGAAACGATATATAATAAAATCCGGAATACCCTTGCAGACCTTTCATACAAATGACATAAAGTTTATTCCTGAATATTTCATACAGTCGGAGATACAAATTGATATATATTTGCTTTTATTCGCAACACTTCTAGCACACTCTTAAAACTCATGGTAGTACGCCACTCTCATCATAATAATTATGTGAAACGATATAAAATATAATCGTGAATACTCTTGTAGACCTTTTATACAAATAAACTTAAAGCTCATTCCTAAATATTTCATACACTCGGAAATATAAATGAATATATATATTTACTTTTATTCGCAACACTTCTAACACACTCATCAAAGTCATAATAAAGTCTGTAATCGCATTCGGTTTTTAAGTATTTTGGAGTCATTCAGCGGCACGTTCTGTGCCAAATCAACTGGCTGCCACAGAGCCAATTGTTGACATAATTGCAGCATAACAGGAGCATGTTAGGGCTCATGAGACAACGACAACAACAACAACAACATTCGCCCATTCACACAGCAGAATCGGGGCCAAAACATAACGACCCTGGCTAGCTTTTATTATTCCGCTAAATTGATTTTGAATTTAGTTCAATGTTTATGGTCAAATGGCTGCGTTTTTGTGTCACCAGCCTTGGTGTGGAAATAGCACCGTCTGATATGTGGACTTATACAGTACCCATAATGGCTGGCATGGGAATGGACGCTGCTCCTCTACCTTCACCTTGCCCTATCTATTTCGGGCGCAGCTCGTGAGCTAGGTGCGGCTACATTTCTTGCTTTGTGTACCTTATAAATCATTTTTGCTTCAATGCGCAGGCCACACCGGGCGTCGAGTATGCCCTAAAAACTCCTAGAAGCGATAAGTCTCAGGAGCCGAAAATAAATACACCTATGCCTATGGCTAGCTTATGCCTATGCCTATGAGTGAAGAATGCCGGAACGAGGTAAAAATGAAAAGCGGTCGAGAGTAATCCCCAATCGATTTTCAAGCATATTCAATAATGGTTCGACGGCCATTTTGTGATTTAAAGGCGTTCTTTGCGGTAACCTTTTTTTTACTTTTGTTACACACTTTATTTTTTATTTTTATTTCTGTTTTTTTTTTTTTTTTTTTTTTTTTTGCATATTGTTCATGCATATGCTTAGAATGCGGCCCCTGCCCAACGTAAGTGAGTTTATACATTTTTTATTTATTTCATATCCATTAAGTTCAAAGCGGAATGTGTCAGAGGAGGCATCTAATGTATTGGCTGCTGCAGGGCGTTCGGGGGAATGACTTTAGTAGAGCGTAGGGATGCGTTCCGGCTTGCCAGCTTGGCTTCTTCTCGTCTGGCCTGGTTGTGTCGTGTGTGCGGTGTGGGGTGGGGGCTTGTTTGGGCGGATGGTTCCAGCGTTGAAATTTCAATTACTCAAGCATATGATAAATGAACTTGTAGCCGCAAATTTGCTCGTCTTTTTTTTTTTTTTTTTTTTTTTTTTTGCTGGGCCAGGGAATCTATTATGAAGACACGCCGCAAACCGCCCACTAAGTATGTGGGCGTGTCAGTCACATGTTCATATGCGAAAAGTGCAGCATGTAAAATGATTGCGAAAAACTTGCGCAACTTTGGCCCGGGCCAACCGTTTGCTCTGACCAAATATGCAAAGCCTCTTCCGGGATAACGGTGCAGGAGCTGAGCAGGCGCTGCTTGGCGGGAGGCTCCTGTTAAATGCCATTTGCCAGCTGAAAAGTTGTCGTGACTTGACAGCTTTTGTTAGCACCAGCTGCCTGGCAATTCCCTGCCAAGTCACTTTGGCACTCGCTTAATTAACAGCAAAAATAAAGGTGAGCTCTACTTGTGTGCATGCTTTAAATTAAGTTAATTAAGTTACGTATCTGGCATGTCAACGGCGAATTATACTTACTCTCATAAGCCCGAATGGGAGCACATCCCCACACACACTCACTCACTCACTCAGCTGGGTACTCGTCATTACTGCTGGAAATTCATTTGCACTTTGCCAATTCATAGGTTGTATAGTTGGAGTTGTTGTTGCGCCCTAAAATAGCTCCGTGTGGCTTTGTCAGTCAGCCATGCATTCAAGCATCCAGCCAGCCACTATAAACATGTATCGACATCAACTTAATTGCATTTCATTCATTGCTAAGCAGCAGCAGCTGCTTCGACAGCTAGCATCAAGTTGCAGGTTAGTCGTAAAGCGGAGAGCGGAGCGGAGACAGGTGCTGGGATCTCGGGCAAATGGTGTAAAGCTTTATTTCACTTCAGTTCCATTCGCCAATGCGGGTGTTGAAAAAGGCAAACAAAAAAAAATAAAAAAAAGCACACAAAATGAAAGGCTCTGGAGGAAGAGCCCAGCTCAATTGCGAATGCGACCGATGGAGGCTGCCACTCAGAGAGGCAGCGAGCAGACACTCCACAGCAGTTGGCAAACAATGGGCGCAATGACTGAGCAAAAGGGTTGAGCACAAACATAACTTTCCATAAAGTTATTTTACGTTTTTAATTTTCCAAAGTCAAAGTATAAAAAAGTTTTGCACGTCTTCAAATTATTTGAAAATAATGCTTATCGGGATACTTGAGCTTTCGACTTATTTGCGACAATAAAATATTCACATAAGTATAAAAACTTAAGTTAGGAAAATATTTCTGACTTTCGATTCAAAAAAAAAAAAAAAAAAAAAAAAAAAAAAAAAAAATAATATTAATGTTTATTATTTTTTTTTTTTTTAATTTATTACATATTTCTTAACAAATATTTTGTATATAAATTAGAGTTTGGAATATATTCCTCAGATACATATTTATGTATATTATTAATATTTTTTTACTAATAAATTTTGAAAAACTTGAATAGTATCTGCGTTTTATTTATTTATTTATTTTTTTTTTTTGCATGCATTATAAAAATATTTCTAAAACAAATAGCATATACTCGGGTATGTATGTTTTTTTTTTTTTTTTTTTTTTGGTCCTCACTAAAATATCAATTTGTCCCACTGTAGCTCTCGCTTGTCACTTGGCGCTTATATACCCGCTCTCTCGATTTCTCTGCCGCTTGCCATTCGTTGAACGTTGTTCATTGCTTTCGGTTTTTGCCGCGTGGCGCTGCTGAAATAGCTAAAATTGAGACGTCACCGTCATTTTACTGCACCAAAAGGAAATGCTAGAGAGCAAGAAAACGAGAGCAAATAGAAAAGTATAGGGGGAAAAAACAAACTTTTTAATTGAATTGTATGCGGCACAGCTTCAATTGCGAGTACGTTTCGGTTAGGGTTAGATATCGGATCGGGATCCGGGACTCACCTGGATGGGGCTGGGTTAGTGCGGGATTCATCGACATTATTCACATTGTCGCTGTCAAGTAGGAGCAGGAGTTGCAGGTAAAGATCCGGCGTCTGTTTAGCGTTTTGGCACGTTTTACTGATTTCGCTGCGAAACCCCACGCGGCAGCTGCTCCTCGAATTTAGTTGCCACATCCGCTCGACTAAGCGCGCGTGCTTGGATCCGAGCAAGTAACGCAAACACTTACGACGGCACAGCTGCTGCCGGAGCGAAATGGTCTTGCTGTGATCCGGGTGCTGCTACTGTTGCTTCAGATTGTGGTTATACTTTTTGTTGCTCTGTTCCGCTCCCTCGCCGCTTTTATTAACACAAATATTAATTTTTGCGGCGCTGCATGTGGCATGTCGCAGTCTTGTTTACACTGACGCCATCGGCAGCCGGCCTGCCCCCCACTCGTCGCTCCCAGCCAGCGGCCAGCTCGTTTCTGTTTCTGTTGTTGCGTGTATCTCATTAAAGTCAAAGCGCCCGCACGCACTTCAATTTGCATGAACAAAGCTTTGAGATGTCCCTTTTTCGCCCAAGCGGACCTTCTGCCTGGGCGGACCTTCAATGGCTTCATTTGGCCATTCTATGTATAACTTAACAGTGCGGAGCAGCAAGGAAATCTCATCATAAAGCTGACGGCGTACGTCAAATGCATTTGGGGCCCTGTTGCTTATCACCAGAGCGATGGCAATGAACGTAACGATGTCCATCAGTGCAGGGAGAAGAAAACTTTGCAGTAACGACAAATTGCATGGGCAGGGAAGGTGAGAGGTGGCAGATGGGAGTGGGTGTGGCTGTGACTGTGGCTTCGACTGTGGCTGTAGCTGTAGGTGGATATATGTGTACAGACTGCCAATCGCACCTGACCCAATTCAGCGCTGATTTCGCCGATACAGCAGGATGAATAAGCAAACTGATGTGAAATCAGACAAGGCTACATGTCAATACACTCTATCAGCATGCAATTATCAAAGCTTTGTCAGGCTGCTGTGGCGCAAAGGAGACTCCGACTTCGTCGCTCTTGGGTACAGTCTTTAATTTATTTTAATAAGGATCATTTTGCGTTGATAAAGAGCTTTGGCTTTCCTCGTAGTGGAATATTTAACTGAAAGAAATACTTGTGTAAAGCTGTTGAATCGTTCGTAGTTGATCCACTCGATAGTATTTTTATTCCATGATTCATCGACTTAACATTTTTAATGACAAGTTTTATTTTCAATTGTATTTTCAATCTATTTATATAAATACAATAAATAATAAAAAATAAATACATAAATGACAACAGAAAATTTTTTTTCGAAATATAATCCATAGATCTATCGCATAAATTAAAATCTAAAGATACTTTCGTTGGTGCCATCGATGGTTTGATCTCCTCTAACTTTTACATTGTATTGCGGCATTCATTGCTCTCTTCATCTGCTATAAATCTCTTTTATCATTTTGAAGCTATCTTAGACATTTTCATGATTATGGTTCTCTAGCTCTTGTCGAGTACTTTGTGAACAAAACAGTTGATTCAACACTCTTGCTTTCTTTCGGAATTTCTTTTAAAGTGTATAAGAATGGTGTCATATATCAAATGTACACACATACACACACACATAGGCCCCGCATTCATTTCTCCTCCTACGGCCACTCGTCTTCTTGTGCACAGTTTCCTTTTGGAGCAAGGCCGCAGCTGCAGCCATCTTGGACTTGCTCTTGGCACACAATTGCCGAGAAATGTTTTGTGCTACTTCTGGATGCACCAGCTCGTTCCGAGAGGCAATCTCTGCAGGCGGCACTGCCATACATATGTACATGCGGCAGTTGCACGCTTGGCTGCCGCTTTGGCGGAATCCTTTTTTGCCACAGCTCTGCTCGGCATTTCCTGCAGCATTCGCAACGCATTTTCGTTTCTTTTCCATTCGCCGCCTGTGTTGGCTGGGCGTGCGATTGCTTGGCAAATATTTTCTTAATTAGTTGGCAGTGTGCTGCCTGAAAAACTTGGTAATTTCACTCTTCGCTCGTCTACACATCTTTCTGCCTTCTTCGCCGTCTGCTTCTTCTCGCTTACGTCCGGCTGACCAACTGTCAAGTGTGAAAAATTGCAACTCAAATTGCTGTACAAAATGGCTTTAAGAGCTCGTTAAAAGTCACGCAGCGTATTGTTTAATTTATGCGTACGAAAACAGAAATTATATTAATTACGACTGCAGTGCAGGGGCGTGGCGTGTGTCAACAGTGGAGATGGGGGCAGGAGGCGTACACAGTGCAGCGTACAACACGACAAAACAACAACATCAACAACAAACAAGTCCGAGCAAGCTCTTAAATGTAGCCCCCAGTATTTCGAGTAGAATTTCCCCCAAGCTCTGAATAAAAAATGCATAAAATTTGCATGTCAAAAGTGCGTCGACGACGTCGGACTCCATTCGTCCTGGCACCGCTCCAGGCCCGCCCCCCACTCCCCTCCGACTCGTCAACAGTGTTGTTTGGCAAACGGTCGGGGCTTTGGCTTAACCACAAGCGGTAAAAATTTTGCAATCAACATAACAATTATGTGGCGCTGGGGCAGCAGTGAAGGGGCTCGGCAGGCGGTGTCATGGGCAAAGAACATATTTTCAAATTTTCGAAAGGAAACATCACGACACACAGATTTATCTTGTTAGCATATTCATAACTCGGCGCGCCATCTGCTTTAATAGTGCGTTTAAATTTTTACATTCCGCGCGGCTAATTACGTGTGGGCTGTTTATACGATTCGTTTTGCCACGGGGTGTTTAATGCCGTCGCATAAATGTCGAAATGCTGCGGCTGTCGCGCCACATGTTTGATTTGATGTAGACGTCGCGTTGATAGGGGGCATAGTTATGGCCCCAGAGGGGAGGCGAGGGCGAGGGTCTGGCTCATTGTCTCGTCGGTGCGTCTGGCTGCCTTCCGTCTAAGCAAGATAAACGAAATGTGAGCAACGCGCACAGCAAATGTCAAAGCGTATTTAATGAGCCCACGTACCCCATCCCCATATCGCCGCCGCCTGCCTGCGTACCCTTGAACGATGCCGCGATTTTCTGCGAAAATCACAAAATCAGTTGGCAAGAAATCAGATTGGGAGTTGCGGTAACTGCGGTAAGGCGGCACGGCGGCAAGACAACATCGACAATGTTTCGTCGAAGAACTGTTGGGGGTCTGAGTGGGGGGCGACCGACCCGTCGGTATGACGACACCGAGGAGCTGTAGATAAAGCTAAAGCATATGCCACGATGCGTGCCAGAGACTGTCGGCCGTCGACTGTCTGTAATCCTAGGTGCTGTATATCAAGCGTGGCTAACAAAGAACGCGACGCCACCAATGAAGACGCTGATGGAGTCTATGCTAAGTTGACAGCAACAAGGTGGTGTAGACAATGTGTCTGGTCACATGCCACAAACGACAACAAATTGCTCAGGAGGCGCCCGTCTCAGGTAGATAATGTCATTTACATTGCGGAAAGTCGGTCGAAATGTGACCCAACATCTAAGCAGGCTTCGACTTGATTTGCGACGCAAATATTTGGCCTTATAAATAATGCATTAAGCTGTATGTATTTAATAATTCCGACAGATAAATGATGTGCTTTATCACTGCAGATCGATCACGTTTTCCCTGAACGAATATTGACCTCGAAGTTAATTATATGAAAGTGAAAAGAAAACTCCAAGGGAAAGTCTCGCTTTAAGCCACTTCTAGTAGCCATGGTAGGAAATGCATTTATTCCAGCTTCTCTCAGTCGGTCAGTTGGTCAGTCAAGAAAAACCAGATATATATATATATATATATATATATATATATATATATATATATATATATATATAAGCTGTGAGGATTTCTAAGCATTTGATTCAGACAATTTCTCTTCCATTTGGACTTGGTCTTGGTTTTATCTGTGCCCCTTGGCCACTGCTGCTGCGTGCCTCTGAGCTGTTAAATGCCATTTGCAGCATTCACGTTACCACAGCCACAAGACTTTTCATTAGTGCAAGTGCTGCATAGCTCACACACACGCACACACACACACACACACACACACATGCGCATTCACTGCGCGCTTCAAGCATTGCTGAACGTGCCAAAAAGCATTGCATAAGCGCAGGCGGACGACAATGCAAAATAAATAAGGTAAAAAGGAATGGCGAGTACAATATTTTGTTACCAGCTCCTCAGCGTCGCACAACGACAAACAAATCTCAGCCTTGGCAGAGTTAAAAATGAAACAACAACTAAACAAGGGAGAACAACAATTGCCAGCAGTATACCGAATACTTGATCCCCTTTAGTGCTCACGCGGTAGAGCTGACCACCGGATAGTCGATAATTGTTCCACTTGATGATTTCTTTTTTATTTATCGATACTATCGATTGCACTACCAATCGACTTAAGATTTCTATCGTTTATGGATAAATTTCATTTTAATATCATTTTGAATAAAGCGAAAACAAGACAAAATACCCATTTCGATTATTACGACAATAATTATATATTATTAGATTATTAAATTTAATTTTGTAAAACTAATTAGGAAGTATACAATAAATTCACTTAACTAATTTTTAATATTTTTTAACTTTTAAAACAGTCTTCTAAACCACCTTCCAACACCATAGAAAATCAATTAATTAATTAACTCAGCAATCGAATAAATGTTTCATCATGATCGAACTAAAGTTAAACTGTTAAAAGCAAGTTATTATGAATAATATGAAAAATAATATTCTTTTTTGATTTTTAGACTATTTAGAAAAGGATTTAGCTAACAGTACGAAGAGTTTTTTTTTTTTTTTTGTCGTACCTCTCTGTTACTAATCAGCATATTGTTTTAGTTTATTTTGAATAAAAAACTGGAACATGTAACATTTTGTACAACAAAGTTAATTACTTTGATATTAGGACTGTATTAAAATTTCGATTATTTTCTCGCTATATACATTTGTATGGTAATGGTGAATTGTATATTGAGTTTTGTGGCAAACAGAGTAATATACCTAATTTGATTTGCATCAAATTTGTAAGTATATTAACTTTGCGATTCAGAATGAAAAGTTTTTGTCTTCCTTTTATTTGATTTTATCGATATATATAAAATAGACATATCTAGCAGCCTTGAGGACCAAACTAAGCCACCCGTTGGCAGTGTGTAAGTCAAGCTAGCTGGCGCCACGCGCTGGCCATAAATGTGGGCGGCCAACAAGCAGTACAAATGGATGATATTGGAATTGCAATGCGATTTGCAATCAGCTCACGACCCCACAGTGGAAGCCGCAGTCGTAGTCGCAGTCACAGTCGCAGTGGCTGTGGCTCTGACAGTGGCACTCGTAGCCAAAGTCTTGGCAGCCACTGACTGCCAGTCAAAAGCACTGCTGAGTTGTTGCCATGGCTTTGACTGCCATTCGGCAGGGCGCATACGGCGCGTTGCACATGTCCCTGCTCTTGCGGTTGGCTGTTGCTGCATTGTCAACTGGGCTGCGAGGCGTGTGTTAATAATGCGTGACATAAACTGAAGCTCAGGCAGCTTCCCAGCTGCTTGACTGTTCGATGCGACGTGGACGTGGACGTGACAAAACGAATTGAGTTGAGCATTTTAAGTGACAGCAGCGAAGCGTATGGCGCGTGAAGCTGAAGAAATGGCATTCAGGATTGCGACATTGTCATTGTTTTATTGACATCCCAATGTGATTCGCACACACACACACACTCATACACTCTTTGGCGCTGCCGTACACAATATTTACGCCTGACTGCTGCTTACATGCATAACATTTAAATTTTTACCCTTAAATATGCAAATAAATGCTGCATATGGCAATGGAAGCCTGCCAACAGTCTATAAATGGGAATGAGGCAAGGAGTGAACAAATTCAAAACTCTCCTGCAGCCTGTGTTATACAATATATGTGTGTGTGTGTGAGTAACTGAAAGTGTGAGAATTTCAATTTCCGCTTTGCTTCACACACGCACAAACAAATATATACACATACGTATATATATACATACACATATAGAATGATATGCAGAAGTGTGTGTGTATACTAAGCATGGTGCCAATTGCCGCCAATCAAAAGAAAACCAAAGTCGAAGGACGTTGCTGGCAACGCGTTTCTGATTTTTGAGGAAATTAAATGAAATTGATTTTAACCCCAAGTGTGAAAGTTCAGCAGTGTGCATACATATGAGGATCTGAGCTGGGTGAGCGAGAGTGCGAATGGCTTCAGCTCTGTGGCATGCAAGTAAATTTCTATTTATTTCACAATTTAAATATGCGCACAATGTTCTAAATGAGAATTGACATTCGTAGGAGACACTAAAGTAGTTAAAGTGAACGAAAGAAGAGTAGACACGGAACAAGCTCTAGTTCACGAGATACATTTAAGCTGCTGTCTCCGGCAGCGTTTAATCCCTGTAAAAATAATTACAAAGTGCAATTATTAGGCAGGAATGGGTGCCAAAGCAAATCCAATTAAGCGAAAAGCGAGTGTAAGGCGAAGCTTTTCTTGTCTCCTTTTCGTGCTGCTTAAACCGTTCCGTTAACGTTCTCTAAATGGCGCAAAACTTTCCTGGTAAAATTGCAGTGGCTGCCTGCCCGAAAGGAGTTTTTCAGAGCTCAGATTTCAGTTCTATTTAATAATCATTTGCTTTATCTTTGCGATGACTTATCTTAAAGAAGAATAATATTGTTTAGCTATATCACGTATTGAAAAGCCCTTACATCGAGTCCCAATATCAGTTTATTCCGATTGCAGCGCGAACAGTGTAAAGTGCAGTCGGTTACAGCCGGTTGCACTGTGTTTACTTCTCTTTACCTGCCCTTTCTTTTTTTTTATTTGCTGCACGACCATAAAGCTTGAAATTTAATTGGCGTCAGCAAAAATAATAATAATCGTTTCCGTTATTAGACTTGGGAAACTACAGACTTGTTTGTAAGCTCCGTGTTTTGTTGCAGTCATAAAGAAATAATCTATGAAAATTGTTCATTGATGTGACTTACTTTGCTCTTTTGCTGTTTTCCCTTTGCTTTCTTGTTAACAAATTAAATGGCTAACTCAACATCTTCAAATCTCAATTACAGTTATATACTAATTTGTTCACAATCCATGTTGATCTTCTTTCTTATATTAACAGCTTAAGAGTTGTCATTTATAGCATTTGATCTTGATCTTATTAGATGTACTTTTCTCCTCGGCTATGAAAGTCGTATGTGGCCCGTCTTTAGATACGGTGTTTCTTTTGATATTTTCCTCATTATGTAATATTCATATATCTGTTTAATTGTTGTGAAACTTCTCACGACAACTGATGAACTCTCTCCTCTCCTCCTCCTCCTCTCTCTCTCTCTCTCTCCTCTTTTCATTAGAATAATATTGTATATATGAATGATTTTATTTATTTTGTTTTATTTATGATTTTATGACTTATATGATGTCGATAAAGTTTTATAATTTGTAATGCTATTACAAAATAAATCGAAAAGATGCGAAGTGTTCATGAATTTGTTTATTCACATCAAAGGACATTTAATCATATTATGAATGAAATTAAATTTCTATGGCATGGCCTTCACGGGCACATTTGCAGAAGTCCGGACATTGACCCAATTTTTAATGTCAATTGACAGTACCAAGGTGATTTCATTGAGAAAAAATAAAGCTTCTGGTAGCGCCACCTTGAACCATACTATCAATATGTAACATATAAAGTTTGTTGTCCGATTTATAACTACTGATTTGGGTGAAGACCAAGATTATTTCGCAATATTAGCCATAATGGGAGCGCAGAGTTGTCCACTAATTAAGCACGGTGTTTATAAGACTGATTTAGGTCGTGATCTATGAAGATCTAGCAAAATTAATATTTTCTTTACTTAGAATTTGTATTGTATTTGTTATATTGAGAATGTGATAAGGTCGACACAGTACGAATATTTTATAAACAAAAATAAAATAATGCGCAATACTCAATGAGTAATACTATAAATAAAAATAATACTATTAATTAAAATAATACAAAAAATATTCTCATTTCCAAACAGTGTAAACTGAAAACTCCATTATTCAAGTTTATGCATATACATATACATAATTTATTCTTATTATTTAATAAAGCTATTAATATAATTATACAAAATTATTTAAATAAAATTATAAATAGTTAGTTATTATTTTATTTTATTTACTTTAAGCAATATTTAAATGCAAATGAAATAAAAAAAAACTCAACTCCAAATGGAATTTGTTTGTAATCAACACCTAGGTATAGTTTGTGCACAAAAAACGTTACAGTAAACTGATATTTGCTATAATATAATAATAAATTTAACAAATAAACATAAAAAGGCCATTGAATGTAATATTTTTTATCAATTGTAACTGGGTGGCTGGAAAAGTTGGTGTAATTTTTTATTCAGAAAAACTTGAAAAAAACTTGGTGCTATTTAATGAAAGTAAAAAGCGCAGGAGAAGAACGTCCATTCGGTGCTTGGCGTCAGGAAAACTATTTCAATTGAGGTAGAAAGCGAACGGCAAGGGCATGGTTTCCATTTCTCTTTCGACCATAGCGTTTTTCTATCCTTTTTGCCTCGTTTTGCTTTTTGCTTTTGTCTTTTTGTGAATTGCAGCCGAGATTCACAGAACATTCTGTGTTGTGTTTACGGCTTAAATTGCAGCAAAGGAATTTTTGTGTTGACATTTCAGCACTCATCTATCTTTACCCTTTCTACTCAACTTTTATCTTGTAATTTTTTCTCCCCTCATTTTTTTTTGTAAGTGTCAAGTGTGGCAAGTCGAGGCGGCAACCTGTTCATTGAAGCACTTTGAATGCCTCTGGCATTGATAGCCCCTGAACAGAAGTTGGATTTATTTGCATGACATTTGAACCATTGAAGTTTGTATATGAGTGTGTGTGTGTGTGTGTGTGTCTACTGTTAGTCGTGTGCTGAATAATTAGCTAAGCCGCACAGGCATGAATAAGCCGTAGTAAACTGATTAGCAACAGTTGTTCTGGCAAAAACAGTTGTTAAAGCACCAACGCTTGGTCTGCCTAAGTGGCCAAAATCAACTATAAAAGCCCCGTCTTACATTCGGCATTCAACACAACCCAAGTACCATGCCGCACTACTGCAAGCGTCTGTTGGCCATAGTCTTACTGGTGACTCTGCAGCAAGTATATTGCCAGGATGCAACTCCCGACTACTGCCAGCCTATCCTGTGTCCCAGTCTTAGACGGCATATTGGGTGCAAGAACAATGGCGTAAGTATCGTATCAGACGCCTTGCTCCACAGCTGATCTCATGTGCATCCCTTTAGGAGCTGTCCAAGAGTTGTCCACCAGCAGCCCAGTTTGTGAACCTAACAGATCTCCAGGCGATCATTCTCAACCAGCACAATCAGCCACGCAATCTGCTTGCTGCCGGCAAAGTCGAGGGCTTGAGAGCTCCAGAGAGAATGGCCACGATGCAGTGGCACGAGGAACTGGAGCGGCTGGCGGCGCTGAATGTCAAGCAGTGTGCACTGCACTACGATGCGTGCCACAACACGCTCGAGTTTCGTAATTCCGGCCAAAACCTGGTGCTGGTTACCACTAACAAATCCGATGTCTCCCACGAGACGCTGATTAATTCTACTATCGATCGCTGGTGGGATCAGTACAAGAACATAACTCAGCAGCGCGTGGACTACTTTCCCAAGGAACCCAAAATTAGCAAGTGCGTAAATGCATTTCCACGGAAATTTCTTTCTCTATCCGCCCCTCTCCCGACAGCTTCGTGCGTAATTTTGCGGTGATGGCGCGCGATAACAACACACACGTGGGCTGCGCGGCCATGAGATTCAGCAAGGGACCAACGGTGAACTTCCTAATGGCCTGCAACTACGCCAGCAATTTCGTGCCCGAGCATGCCCTTTATAGGTCGAAGAGCCTCAACTGCCAAGGCGGCTATGACAGAGTCTATCCGGCATTGTGCAAGTCGGGCGAGCTGTACAGGGACGTGGAACCACTGGAGCCCAACATGTGGGGACATTAAAACTAATATTCATACCAACCATTTATGCTATATATATATATATATATATATATATATATATATATATATATATATATATATATATATATATATATTTATGTATATATATATATGCATATATATAGTTTAGTCTGTTATAGAATGCCAGCATAATAAAGCCAAGTAAAACGCTTTAGCTCAACTGCCAATTAGATTCACTCACACATCTGTGCTCAATTAAAAGGGGGTCGAATGCTTATTGAATTGTGTTTGAAAATAACTGATAGATATCGGAAACTTCAATTCAACTTATAGTTTTGGTTATGTGCACAAAGCATTTTATGTTTATTCCTCTTGAAGTTATTTGCGGCCTTTGAATTCAGTTTATCTCTCTATCATATTCGAACTGACCCCTTTTCGTTGCTTCACATTTTCATGAAAAGCTCAAGAACCATTACTTTAATAATAAGCAAAATATGAAATATAGCTGCTGGCATATTGTCAAAGAGAGGCACAGAGAAGAGGACAAGAAGTCAGACAAAAAATCCAGCCAGGCCATTTCAGTTCGGCAACTGATTCGAGAGTGTTTGCCCTTCGTGTGTTACACGTTCTGCGGGTTTTTTATACACTCTGCTTGGTATCGTAATGCTTGCTTAAAAATAACATGCAACACTAGCCAGGTCTATTTAACGTGTTGATTTGTGTGTCGGAACGTGAGGCAGCCATATATCATCGCCTTTATGTCAGCCACCTTCAAATGAGGGGGAGCGGGTAGGGCAGGCCTCATCACCATTCACATGCAACGACTAACATACAGGCATAGGCATCATCCCATCATTCCATTATCATCATCATTTTGAGCATGAGCTAAAATATGATACGCGTTGTTTCTGAGGCTGAGACTCTGCCAACGACGCGTCGTCGACAAGTTGCCATCTAATTTTAACGTCAATATACGCAATGTAAAAACGTGTCTTCATCAACGTTCCGCGGCTCGTAATCTGCTGCGTCCGTCCTTGCCCCCGGCCGCCCGCGCATCTCTTGCAGCGCTCTGCTCTAGCCTGCCCCCACACAGTTTTAAGTGCCTATTAATAATGTTGGCCTGGTCTGGCTGGGGCAATTTTTTCGTTCGTCTTTCGCTCTGCGCTGCTCTGATTTGCTTTGGTTTGCTTTGCTTTGCTTTGCTTTATTTTTAGTGTACATCGTTAGCAAGCATTCTCCTGCGTTCTTCTGCGTTTAATATGCCGTTATGTCGTCAAATCTTAGGATCATTAAAACCAACAACAGCAACAACAACAAGAGCAACAACGGCCCAAAGAAGTCAAAACAACGTTGGCCCGGTGAAGAGCTCTCAGAAAGTGATTCCATTCTGCCATTGTCACATTTACAGATAATTAATAGTCGCCCAAATGACGGCTACATAAAATATGCCCCAATTAAACAGAATCCCGGACCTGGTCAGGTAGCTAAGGTCCGTGCGGCACACTCTACACTCTCTCTGGGAGCAGCTCGCCCGACACATGCATAAATTAGTTTCTGGTGCATTTCATAAAATTATGAATACTTCTGGTTAATTGAGTTGTTGAATTCGAGTTGCTCATTTGGCAAATATAATTTACGTTCTCGATGCTCATTAAATTCATGTAAAAGCGCAATCAACATATTTTGTTATGCGCATTATGTCGTAAAAGCAAGTGAAGGGCTAACCCTGCCTGGCACCGACTGCCAAATACTCTGCACAAAGCGAAGCAATAGATAAAGGTATTAGGATGGTTTCCGGTCTTGCTCTGTCAAGGAGTCCTTTCAAAGTGAGGCCCTCAACTTGAAAACAGTCAGAGATTAGTTTACTTTAATCTTCACTTATTTAAAATTTTGAATCTAATAGTTTTTAATATATTTTGTAATACATTTATTTACAGCTATTTTGTTATATATTATATTCTACCTAAATAATTGATTGATAAAAAAATATATATTAATTAAAATAAATTTATTTCAGTACATTATTATATATGTCTCTACAGTATTAATGATTTACACTGTAGTTCTCTGTTGCCAATGGGTATATTGGTTTTGTGCAATATACGTTTTGCTGTTCGTCAGTCCATTTGTGAAATTATAAGCAATTTCCCCGCTCTTAAAACATTTAAAATAAAAAATGTACATTCCATAACCTCTAAGAGCTCTTATTACGTTGCTACAGGTTCCCTCGGTAGGCATTCACATAACTGTATATATTCCCGAGTTTCTGAGCAAATATCATCAAATTGCAGGTGAACAACCTTATCGATAGGTAGACTTCCCATGTTGAAATTAAAAATAATATCATCTGATCCTTTGGGTACAGAGTATCAATGAGTCGTTGATGTCTGTTTTAATTTGTTGTTACTATTTTCATACATTGGAACCAGTGAAAATGGGAGTGTAGCGTATAAGAGTTATGTGAAAATGTGTGTATCATATAATGGACTGTGGGGTATGTCCTTGTCAGTCCTAGGGCACTGCCGACTCGAGTTTCATTACTTGTTAATTATAAATTGTGCTATTTTTTTTAGCTTTTTATTTAATTACTACAACTTTTCATTTATTATTTTTGTATATTATTATAATTCTTAGTTCTACTGTACTAATTCCACAATAATATAAATATAATTACTACAAACTGACTCTTTAAGCTAATTATACGAACTTTTGTAAGGCTTAACCACGAGCATTCATTTGTATTTGTTTCGCACATGACTTTATTCTGTAGAAATAAGGAAAAATGCTTTAATAGCCACATGCATATATGCCTCCGAAAAATTTCACAGTCGACATTAGGCAAATGGCGTGCATATATATAGCCAATGCGCAAGTAAAACTAAATTTATACATTTTAAATTGGGGTCCCTCGACGCCTCTCACTTTTTATTGTTGACATATTTTGTTGGGGCCTTTGGCTCTGGTCTGGTCGTAAAATAGAAATTAATGCGCGAATTATAGCCAACAAAATATGGCATTGGTTTTATTTTGATGGCGGTATTTCTGCTGCGTGAAATGTGGTCGAGTTTAAACACGTTAGTCGGATATGATATTAGATCGAAACGAGCATAAATTAGAGAAGCGTGCATAGAGCTGAGAACAAAGCGTTTATGATTTAGTGTGGACGGAATCAACGCTATTTAAATGTTTAATGAGCAGTCAAATGTGTCAACAGGCTAAATGAGAATTTATTTAATTAGAAGTCGGGCGGGCCGACACAAAATACACGCAACGGAATGAAAAGTGGGCGCTCATAACTTTCGAGCTGGCGACGAAATATATTTGAAACTGTTTGGTCAGCTATGCGAAATGCACAAAGGGAACACGTCGACAAATGTCTAAAAAGGCAATCAAAAGTTGCCCAAGAATTTGGGAAGACAACAAAAGTTTTGATTTATGAAATATGCGCTAAAAATACAAATAGCATTTGATGGCCTTGCTCCTGCGGCCGTATCGTAAACAAATTTCCAAACAAGTCCAATAAAGGCCGTAAGGGGCTTTGATTTATCATTCAGTTCAGTTTGGTCTGCGCCGAATGCTGCGACATTAAAGTGGCCGCAAATGTTGTTGGCAGCCCATGCAAATGTCATTGAGGGCATAATAAATAAGCCAAATAAAACTTTCGCCAAGCCGATCAGCAAAAAGGATTGGCGAGCCTTCTCGAGCCCATAACTTTTTGGCAATGCAAATTACCAAGAAATCTTCGCCCACCCTAGGCATGAGGATACCTATCAGTTCTACACATGTTAGCATGTGTTGTCCGCAAACATGCCATTTGAGCCACAAAACTTGCCGTTGCTGCCTCATTTATTTTATGGCTGCGTCGCTTTAAGTTATTTTTCTTCATTATATTTTATATGCAGCTGGATCATAGTCCAACAACAGCCGACGGCATTTGGCAATCAACGCAAATGTTACGTTTATTTGCCCAAACAATTTTCTCTCTATTCTATGTATATGTGTGTGTATCTCTGTGTGTGTGTGTGTGTATCATCTGTATGCGTGTGGAAAATGTCAAATGGTCGCCTAAGCCGGCCATCACACATACGACCCGTTGTGCGTCCAGTCGTTCGCTCATTTGCAGTTCGTCAGTTCATTTCTAGGGTCTTAGCGCACAGTTCATTAGCGCCGCCCCAAAGTTGGCTTATTAATCCTTAAATCCTCAGCGGAGCAGGCGCCTAGACAAGCCCCAAGTTGTGTCCGCCAGTCGCCATTTGGCTGTCGACAGTTGTCATTAGGCCCTGGCATAAACAGCAAATTAAGTTTTACTGCTTCATATATATTTGGCACTTCAGCTGACTCTTAGTTTTTGCTAAGGGCTGTTCACTTCGAGGGCCTCTAGCCTGAGCCACCCTGTGCATTAGCTCCGTTGTGCCACAGCCCGTGTAATTTCAGCGGTTCCTATTGATATTTGATTGTTTGTAATGAGCTGTGTACACAGCCCACCACTGAGCCAATGAATAAAACATCGATGTGGGGGCGAGTCGTATCTTGATTCGCTGCCTATAATGCATATATTACGATGACGTCGGCATTCCTGAACAAGCCACAATATTCCAAATATATTAAAAATAATAATACAAAATTCATGAGAGAGGCATGCATATTGTGACAGTCTGGGGTAAATTCTAATTATGGCTATTAATTATGACGCATTCATTAAGTGGTCTATTCTGTAGGTGTGTGCGCATAGAAAGCGTGGGTTGTTAATGTCAAGTTGCCGGAACATGTAGAAAATGCTCTTTAATATAACAGTTGTATTTCTTTTTAAGCGCTGTGCCATTCATTAATCAAGTTAAGCCAACGAAACTAGGTCAAGTGTGTTAAATTTACAACACGCAAAGCCAAATTTGAAATGTAGCTTAAAGAACTAATTGATTAGATATTTAAAGTTCAGCAATTGAGTGCACACATACATATGTAAACATATGTTAGTATATAGAGTATACATAAATTTATAAAGAGAGAGATAGAGAATGAGAGAGAATACTTCGATTGAAAAGCTTTTTAATTTTATTTAATAGCACAATTATTATTGATTTATATTTGATATTGCCAATTAATTAACACGAATTAGTCAATTCACTCTTTGAACTATTTCATTTGTTAGAGTCTTTTGGCTTGCGGCTTAATAATAATTTATTGCTCTCAGTCAGGTATTCAACACTTTTAAATTGGACTCACATCGATTTCACATGCCAAAGGCCACTTTCATGTTTGATTCGCTTTCTGTGATTCATTTCATCTGTTTTTGTTTCACGAGCGCTTGCAGCGCCAATTGTGCGGCAAACATAATTCAATTAACGCCTGGTCAGTGGATGCACAGCAAGCGCGCGCGCACACACACACAGAGCCATACTCGCACACAAATCACACTCGAAACTGTATACACTCACACACATGAGCAGGCGCGGGCCAGTGGTCGGGCTGATTGACTACCAATCTGTGGGCCTGTACAACGCCAAATGGCCGGAAAGTGGCGCTTTACAATTTTGCAATTTCCGCCGCCCCACAACATCAAACAGAAAATACTTGACGCTTTCAACTTGTTGGACTGTTCTCCTCTTTGACTGCGTCTATCTCACTCTCCCTTACTCTCTCTTCTCGTACCATGAATCAGCAGCAACAGCTACCAAATAGTGAAAAGGTTTTGTGCAAATGCGGAAGAGAGCGCAGCCCACGTTAACAATATTTGTGTATCATTATCACTGGGACTCTGACATGTAATGGCATTGGAGCAAATCAAATGCTAATAATAGCCTAAAAGAACCCAATTTTCTTTGGCAAATATTAATAAATTGAGATTCAGGCTGGAATCGTTGATTATTGGCATAGCAACATTTAAGTCAGTTATTGTACTGCCCATAGATTAGACAGCTAAAAATGTAATTACAGCTGATGCTTCAGGTTTCTACTTCACTGCTTGCGTTCAATGTCCGTACATATTTATGAGCGTAAAGGCAGTCAACAAATTTCCCATGGAGCAGTATCCAATTCAAATTTCTAGCATATTTGCACAAGCTGAAATCATTTTTTTCACGAAGAGAAAAGAGTATATGGGCAATGGCAGTCTTGTTTCCTGTGAAGCTAAGCACTTGAAATTCAAAATTGGTAACTTCAATTTACAAGGTTGAATGACTCGAGAGATACCGATGCATATACAGATAGATGGACTTAAATAATATCCAATTAAAAATATTTGGTAGATATATTCACTCAAATTGGAGTGTGGCTAATTGGGAAAAACTGGTCAGATTTTGGGAAATGTATATCTTTTACATATCATCAAAAACAAAGAGGGGTCTGTCAAAATTAAAATGTATCTATCCATTTATACTTTACTTAAGTTGGTCAAAGAGACTTGAAGATTGACCGAATAATACTACATAAAATAAATGAATAGAGGAATAGAAGTTTGTACGAATCAAATGGTATTTGGATTTATGTAGATTTTCATTCAACGAGGCTTAAAAATAAACTTTGAATAACCGGAGCTTACTTTTTTTAAATTTAAGATATTCTTCTTATATCCGATGGTCCATTTTACTAGAAAATGCTAACAAAATAAACGATTTTTTGTATGAAATTGCTGTGATCATTTATCGAGTTATATTCAATTGTTTTGGCATCTCAATTCACAGTCTAAAATTATGCTCTATTTTTGCACTTTTAAAGACTTTTAAAGAAATTGTCAAAAATTCTGAGATAACGAATTTTTGAGAAAGGAAAATATTGTTTACGAGTTATTCAGCATATCAAACCACCTGGGGACTATAATGAACTTTAGGAGACATTCGACAAAGATAAATCTTCTACCATTTAAATGCTGAAAGACTACAATTTTCTAGGTGAATGACTTATGACCGCTTACAGGTGGACCTATGTTTGATTTTATAAATAAATTTAAATATTTTTGCGCCGAACAGTATGCAGTCAGTGGTATTATTTGAAAATTGTTAGCGCAGCTTTTAAATATTTATGGTATTTCGTCGACATTTTAAATATTTCGAGTAATTGTCTTTTCCATGTCGAATTTAATGCTGGCATTCGACGTGTGCTCTAATCATATATAAATATTTATTCATGATATAATTTCTGTATTGGTATTAAATGTGAAATAATTATTTGCGCTTCGTAATTATTGTTGTATTAGCATTTTATATAGTTTGAAAATGAAATATAATCGATTCTGATTGTTGTCGCATCGCGCATTGTGACGTGTGACGCAAATATTGAATTTTAATTAATATCAATTTTGTAGCCGTGGCTTGATTCAGTTTTGTGTTTTTGGTGGTTCGCTGCTGCTGCCACGCCCACTGATGCCATGACAGCCGTGACATAATAATTGCTTAAAATAATAATACGACAAGAAAAGTACATTAATAAACATCACCGGCAAAAGGAGGACAACAAAATTAGGGAAATTTTCGCTTTAAAGCCCGACATGCGATGAGCGCACTCGCCGCGGCAGCACAACAAACTCAACGTGGGGGCGGAACGCTGCTTGGCTGCCCTCAACATTCACTTCCGCTTCCGTTGGTTGCCTCTGCACATTATTCACATGTTGTCGTGCTGTTGTGACCAGCTCCGTTGCATGCACTTAACAATCAGCGAGCGCTGGTCATCGACATCCCCAACGACTCGACTCACAGACAATGCGTGCAGTCCTTGTATTGGTAATTATGCATATTTCATTAGGCTCCAAGTTCCTGGAAATGTTTTCCGTATTGATTTTTAGCCTACTTGACATATATATTGGCACATTAAACAGCGTAAAGCTATTCCACTAATATGTCATAAGTTAAACTCTACCTATTTATGTAGCAATCATTAGTTGAAAGCAATAAATAAATATAATCATCTGAAATTTAAATTTTAGTTAAAAACAGCTTATGTGTAACACTCGTAATTTTCAAATCAAAATATTTTCACGTTGCTTTATGTTTAAATTAGGCAACTCTTCGTGGTAAGCGTAAATATAAAAATATAATTTTAATTTATTTTAGTATTTGAATTGCAAATGATTGGAAACAAAAATAGTGAGCTTAACCAGGAAAGGCAAAAGTGTGGTGGCCCCACTGTTAAAAAGACATTAACTTTTCTGCTTACATTGCCGTCACTGCCGAAAGCTATGCTCCCACTCTAACAAATGAAAACAAAGGGTGAGATTTAGCGTAGCAGAAATCTGATGGATGAGACAATTAGATGATGGATTGATTCAAGAGGCAGAAAGTTAATGAAGGAAGCGCTATAAGAATTTCGTGTTTTTTTTTTTAAATTGGAAATAATAGAGTACAAACACAAGTAGCGCTTAAAGATCTCAGGTTGCACTCAACTAGATTGTAATGTTGCTTCAGGAACTTTATCTACATGCTTGTATGGGGGGTGCAGTGACTTTAGTTCCTAACTATATATACAGTTGGTCAAAAAACATTTCACACACTGATAACAAATCACATTTTAGTTTAGAAGAATAAACAGTAACTCTTTATTTAATTAACAAAACTTTCTTAGCTTTTTAATAATAATTTTTAAGTTGAAATATAAAATACAGCTATTCAAGCTAAGCATGTGTAGAATATTAAAGCCGTTAGCTGTCAAGAAACTGATTACACAATATATTTGACTTAAAACTTACTGAATGTAATTTATCATTGAATCTACCAACTTTGTTAGGTATTCAATAGTTATCTTTTCACTCTTCACTTCGTCAGATTCTGTTGCATTTGGTTCCTTGGATTCTGTTCTACCACCCTTTTCTTTAAGTAAGCCCACATATGCTCACTATAATAGCGGTCGGGACCTTGGTTTGGAATCTTGATAAACTTTTTACAATTAGAGACGAGCCAACTCCGATCATTAATATTCTTGTGTTCATTACCATTGCTTTTTAAGATTAACTAAAGTCACGTGGATTGAATGTAAATATTCCAGCACTGCTTCAATTGTTCAAGTCCTTAAATTTTGGCCCTAACGAGTTTATATGCCAGTTGGCAATAAAAAAGTGCAACATTAAATGGGCGTTTCACATAAATAAAGCCGCTGGAATTGGGTTAAAAATTAACTACGCCAAATTTAAATCAACTGCGTGGAGACCCCCGTAGCCGGTATCGTAGTTGCTGCTTGTCAGCGAGTTCTGCTGCTGCCTTCGGGACCGGTGGTAAAAATCGACTCGATGGGAATGCCGATGCCGATGCCTGCCTGACTGCCAGCCGGACTGCCTGCCTGCCTGCCTGCCTGCCTGCTAGCAAGCCGTAAATAAAGACCAGCAAACATTAATAACTCCCATTGGGTGTGTTAACAGGCAATGACCAAAAGAGGGCAGGCCTGGCATGGATTTGGACTACGCTTTTGTTGGTATTACCTCCCCGCCTCTGGATCTTGGCGCCTGGCCTGGATTTCTCTCTGCATAAATTGCAGTAAAAACGGCACGAAAATAACTAGCCGTGTTGTCGTTGGTATTTGTTGTTGCTGCTGCTGCTACTGTTGTTGCTGTCTATGAAAAACGATGTGCAACAAAAGTAACGCAGAAAGAGCAGGTGAAAAATTGCGCATACGTCAGGTGCGCCCATGGCCAGAGAATGCTGTGAGGCAAGCGACGTGTAATGCATGTAAGACAATCATTTTGACAAGCCAGCAATAGCGCTTCTGTGTTTACACACAGCCGCGCCCCTACCTAGACGCTGTCTGGCCCTGGCCACCTGGCCACATGCCCACCTGCTCACCTGGCACCTGGCACCTGGCACCAGCCACCGACTTACTCATTGGCCCGTCTCTCGCCTGGCTGCCTTTTGATTATTATGCACTTTGATACTTATCTTTAATTGAGGTAGCTTTTCCCCGAGAGCAGCTGAAAGCTTTCTTTTTTACGCTACACTTAACTCGGAATTATTTTGTCGTGTTTAATTTTTTCGCCTTCATTTTTTTTCTCTCCATGCTGACTTTACTAATTCACCGACAGTGAACAGACTTAGTCTTATTATTTACAGGCGGACTTTGTTGAGATTTATGCAGAATATGCGAGCTTAAGTCAAGTAAAATAGCAATCAAAAGTGCTTGACTGTGCTCGGGATCGGCCTGTTCGCTTAAATATGCGAGCTTTTTTCAAAACCTGAAGAAAATAATGAAAAACGCATGCCCTTAACTGAGTGCTTCTGCCTCTCACGAGACTGTGAGAGATGCGTTATTAAATAACTTTGCTCTGAGCGTCAGAAGTTTTTGATGCACATGAGTAAATACTTTCAAGAAGAAATGTCTTGGATGAAAATTCTTATATGTGTAGAGAAACTCTAATCTGTCTAGCTTTTCCGAACTTCCAGAATATTGATACTATTTATTAATTTACTACTTTAAATTAACTTTGTAAGGGGCGCAAATTCTTAGGATAACTCTAGCTGATAAGAGTAGATTTATGAACTGTCAAACATCAAGTCAAGCTGATGAATTTCTATATTGTTTTGGGTACAATAAAAATCACACTAAAATAAAAATAAATAAAAAAAGATTTCACAACAGATTATTCACATTTTGTTAAAATAAAAAGATATATTTTTAAAGAATTTCTTTCATTTAGTGATTCGTTTGCTTATTGCGCTTTACATTTGAAATGCTTTCAAGTTTGCTTTTTAAATATTGAAGACCATTAAGCAGACGACCATTTAGATACTCCCGCAAGCACGCACACACACACACACACACACACACATGTGTATGAATAAGCAGTGCACTAAGCGTTTTATGGCCATTGTAGCCTGGCGTGCTCTTAGTGCTGAGTTCCGGGCATGTGATTATGAGTGTGTGTATGTGCGTGTGAGTGAACGCAGTCCCAAGCTCTGCTGAAATCATGTGCATCTTGCAGTCTTTGCGAATCGTTTTGTCGTCAGACGTCTGCAACGGATGCCAAGGCTAATTTTGCGTAAAATGAGTCCCCCAGCTGTGAGCCAATAATTTATTAGGAGTCACAGGGTCGAGGGCTCAGCCACAAGCCTCACAACACGGCATATGCAAATGAGCAATGTGTGCGGCTCTCCGTTGTGTTATGATTGTTCGTGTTTTGTGCATCGATGACCGCACAGCACTCGCCTCTCTCTCTCTCTCTCTCTCTCTCTCTCTCTCACACACTCTCTCAGTGACAAATCAAATCAATCAGGAATAGTTATGGCTGCAACTTCTGTTCCCCTTGAATGTGTGCCTCACGTCGTGTACGCAATATTTAAGCTGCATACATTCAGTTTCGTACTAAATAAATTTATACGATTGAAATAAAACTGTTGCTCTATTTTCAACACTTTCTCCAAAATACCCTTATTGTGTCTTATCCCTAACTTGCAGTTACTCCCATCCCTATTTTCGGTGCCTCTGACCTGCCTAGCAAAGGCCGAGCATAGTCAATGGCCACGATGCCATAGCCCCGCCGTAGGCTGCTGTGAGTGCATTTCAATTTGCGTTGCACGGGTCGTAGGCGCTGTGCCACCTGCCTTTATGAAAGCAATATACATATGCCCGACAATCCACTCGAGCGCTGTTATTTGCATTCACTTCGGTGCAGTGTTTGCCTGCCTGTCCACTCGGTGGCCCGCCCACTCCTGCTGCACACTCGTCTGGGTCGCTAGCACATTTTAATCCTGTCAAAGGCGGTTGTAGTGCTTCGGGCCTCGGGCCAGCTCTCTTAAAGTTTCATGGAATTTACTAGCAGCTACGACGACTGGCCTCCGGTTCGTTGGCTAAACGACACTTGGCTGCATGAGTAAACAAAACAGCTGAACAAATTTGATTGGCATTGGACCACAGATATACAACGCCTTAAGTCGCTCTGTAACTCAAATATATTTTCGGTTGCTGACTGCATTGATGGAAAATCTTTAAGTGGCTTAAAGACACAAATGTTTATTTGTCAGCGCCTAGCTGGCTTTTTCAACAATGGAGCTAAACTCTCGTTTCCTTTGCAGCTCTCAGTTCGTGGACTTTCAATTGTCAACTCTTTCTGCGAATACTCAAAAGTTGTGTTCATTTGTTGTGCTGGCTGCTGTTGCTGTTGTTGGCGTTGTGATTGTTGCTAACATTATTTCAGCTCTAAAAAACTTTTACACTGTTTTTGCTTTTTTACGACGCCTCTCAATTTGACATGGGCATTTTTACGAGCCTCTCAAATAGGCATCCAGTTTTTCTATTTTTCTATTTTTCTATTTTTGTTGCCTTTCTGTGCCTTTTGGCGAAAATTTGCTGTTTAGAGCTTTTTGTTGCCGTTTCCTCTTAATACCCTGTGGCCATTAAAATTGGGTAAAAAACGGGTATATGAGGTAGGGAGGAATATTTGTTAGATAAAGAGACAGGAAACTGGAACTACTCTTTCATGTGTTCATGTGTTTCTGTGTTCTACATGAATACTCTCCAATATCTAAAAATACGAGACATTCTGTGTTCTTGAAGGTATTGGACAGAGCAAATTTTATGTTTTATGTTAATCGTCAATAAAATAAACTTGTTGGTCTAATACAATGAACTGGAGCCTTGTGAATAAATATATATTAATTGGCTTTTAGATAAACCCTACCCACATTTCAAGTTATCCTTAAATTTCCTGATCACAGGGTATCTTTGGTGCGGTCAATCGCAACAGAAAACTAACCATATTTTGTAGCACTCGCGTAAACATCAGAACACTTCATAGCTGGGCCTTTCGGTGCATCATAAAAAGCATTGCGTTCTCATTTCGCAAATGCTGGCGGAGTCATAGAAAGTCGACGCGTCGGGTAATTAGAAAATTAGCCCCTGCCAACGGCCCATAACTGAAATGTGCAACAACCAGCAACAACTACAACAGCAACAACAACAACAACTAGAACTACAGCAACTGGTCCTCCGCAAGAGTCGCACTCGACAAGCCAGCTAGGCACATGCAGCTGCCACCGACACTTGAGCCCGGGCACAATGAGTTTGTCATTTGCGCAATTTAAGTTTTAGTTAAACAAGACGCACAGCAACACACATCAGCTGGGTCCTCTGTCAGAGTGTTTGTGTGTGTGTGTGCAGGTGAGGGAGTTGTGTCATCCCTTCAATGCGACTGCAATTAGAATGAGTTAAGTTGGATTTTTGTTTAAGTCGTTTCCTGTTTCCGGCTTGAAGCATACTTAAAGTCACGGCCCAGTGTGCGAGCCAAGGAATATCCTTGGTCTGCAGCGCCGTTGCCCTTCAGGTGGCTTAGCTGATATTATAAGTTAATAATATAAGTAACACAAAAATGGAGGTTAAGTAGCTCGTTACACAACACTGGCGCACCTCAATGCCAAACTCCGCACGAACAAATACATTTGGCTATTATACATATAAATATAATACATAATACGTTTTTTGATTTGTGTCCCTTTATTTCTGTTCGCAGGGCTAACATTGTGCTACCAACGGCAGTCTGTGAGCAACAACAACAACCACAACAACGCAGATGCAAAGCCAACACATCTGCCGCCATTACACTATCCGCACGGCCACAAATGGAATGAGCCGTACTTCGATTTGACAATGCCAAGGAACATCACATCGCTCGTGGGCAAATCCGCATATCTGGGCTGTCGGGTCAAGCATCTGGGCAACAAGACGGTGAGTACGGCCCGTGGGAGGGCACAGATAAGCATAAATACAAATCATGAGATGGCTATCTTTCTGGGCAGTAAGTGCAGGCGGATGAAAAAGAACACACCCACCCACCCACACACACACACACACATTTATATAGTATTTGTATACATAAATTGTATGAAACCAGATTGGGTAACCAAAACAACAGCTCGACTGCTGCGATGGGCGTTGGCGGGGGCGTCTGTTTTAATAATGTTTATTTTTATTTACATTTAATAAACAAAAATGTAGCGACAAGTGTTGGCAATATGCCGGCCATCTCAGATAGTTGCTATATGATATTGGTAGAGGACGCATGTGTTGTAGTGTGCGTGGGCCATAATAGCAGACGCTTATTAAATTTACTGTCAGTTTATTATGTACTACGTGACGTTGAAACAATGAACCGAAGTTAAGCCAGAGGAACACAAGCCAACACATGTTGTCCGTGTACCCTGGGCAGATATTGTCATTATTTTTATGGCGTCACTTGATTTTCTATGGCCTAAAAAAAACTTTGATCATTTGCCATATGAGACAGGCTGGCTGCTGGATGCGGAATGCGGGATGCTCGGAGCTGGCTCCAAGGCTATATTCTCTTTCCGTTTCAGGCAATTAACATCTCGTTTGCTCAACTCGGCCCGCCCCGGGCAGCAGCAGCACTTAAACCTCTACTCAGGCTCGCTCGAAAGCTTGCCTTGTGCGAAATTGCTTAACAAAGTATTGAATTTCAGCAAGCCAATTAAAGGGGTTGCCATAACTGCAGTACAACTGAAATGTTAGCCGGCCGTACAGCCGTACAGCCGTCGGCCGTATAGGCAGCCAGTTGATCAACCCGGGCTTTGGGCAAGTTCAGTTCAATGTTTGCAGTGCTGTCACTGCAGCACAATCTGTTGCGGAGCAGCATTAAACGTAATTTACGATGGGACTTAACAATTAAAGACAGCAAACACACAGCCGAATAGTTCGCATTCGCACTTCGCACTGCGGATACTGTCTGCAATCGTGAGAAACTTTGCAGGTGCTCCTCGTTTGGGGCCAGAAGTTATAAATGCCCCAGCGTTGATTACGTTAAGCGATTTAGCGTCAGTTTTGGCACCCTGGACGGGGGTTATAGATTTCCACATAACCAAATCCGCTTCCGCAATCAGTAAACTACACACAAGTCCAGACAGACAGATATAGGAAGAGGGGGAATTTCGGGACGAGTTTCTCTAGTTAACTGGCGGCTCGTTTCTGGCCAACGGTAAATTTATGTTGCCAGTGCGGCAAAAACTCCGACGGAAAAAAGTTTTTTTTTTTGCAGGCCCGGACTGTTATTGCCGAATTAGACAGACGGCAACTGGAACTGCACAGATGGATGCCTGGCACAGTTGGCTGACTCTGGCGCAGTGTCTGTCCGAATTCCCGCCTGTCTGTCCGCCTGATGCTATGGCTGTGTGTGCACTTGTGCCCATAGCAGTTGGCCACCACATAAAAAGGCATCCAAAAACTTGCCAAAACAGTGGCAGCTCAAATAAATACAAAAAAAAAAAAAAAAAAAAAAAAAAAAAAAAAAAAAACATTTTTTGAGCATCAAAAATTTACAAAATGTAGTGGCCAATGCGGAAAGGAATGTCGAGGCTAAGAGCACGGAAGTATCATTTTCCGGGGCTGTCATGCGTGGTGCACACTAATTTTTAGTTATTTAATATTTAGATTGCGAACTGCATACATTTTCGGCCACGGAGGCCAAAGCTGGGCCCAGCCGGTCCAAAGCATTAGACAGCAAATTGCCACAAGTTTCGGCCGGGCCCAATCAAAATGCAAATCAGCGTGGGACGCACAAATACCGCAAAAAACGCAGTCTAATATATTTAAATTTGCGCTTTTTTATGCCTCTTTAAATAGTCTGCGGCTAGAAGTCTGAAAGTCTCTCTTAAATTGAATAATGTGCACATAGCAACAACTATGTTCGGGCGAATTTCCATAATGAATTACTGTTTAATTAATTAAAAAAATGACAAAGACAAAGAGAAGTAAATTATGTAGTCTATAACGGATGGCTTAGCATTTTTGCGCCAGACACGAGTTGGGAGTTCCGAGTACCTGGAAAAGAGAAAACAATCTGGCTTTATCTGTCATAAATTACCGGACCATGAAACATAAAGAGAGACGGGTATAGGACATATATAGGACGGACATACAGGATTTATCCATTCTGACTCAGACTTAGACTCAGACTTAGTGGTCTGGAAAGATTCAACCTGCTGTTCATGTCATTTGCAACTTATTAACATAAATAACCCTGATATCCCAATAGAATTCTCTGACAAATTTATATGAACAGATCTTTTGCTTATTATACATTTAAATTCATCTTAAGCTAAGCCTAAAAATAATTAAAATTTCTTTCTTGACTTATCCTATATATTAACATATCATATCTTATTTATTCAAATTAAAAACGATCTTAGTTATTGAGAATAATAGATTGTCTGCTCAACTTTGACAGGTCGCTTGGATACGTCATCGCGATCTGCACATACTCACCGTGGGCACCTACACCTACACAACGGATCAGCGCTTCCAGACCTCCTATCATCGCGATATTGACGAATGGACATTGCAAATCAAATGGGCCCAGCAGCGGGACGCTGGCGTCTACGAATGTCAAATATCGACGCAGCCGGTGCGCAGCTATTCGGTCAACTTGAACATTGTGGGTGAGTTGAAGCCAAAAACTGTGTCAACCGCTGTGTACTCTATCGACACAAACGCGCACACACACACACTCCTGCATACGTAATGGCAAACGTTTATATAGCCGTGCAGCTGACGAAGCATTAGCCGCTGGGCTTTTGCATATTTCAACTTCGGTTGCTTCTCCCAGCGTATACGAAATATTTCGACACGTCAAAAAAGAAAACAAGAATAAAGAGAGAAAAACAAACGGTACTACGGGTATTCGCATTTTTTCTTATTTGCATATTCATGCAATTTGCAAAAGTGTAAATTATGCACACTTGGCAATACCGCTGCAAAAATACACAAAAATAATAAAAATACATCAATCGCTTGAGCTGAAAGTAACTGACTGTTAAATACTCTATTTAGGTGACGTAAGAAATGTAAAGTAGTCGAACTACTCTTTATTTTATTCTTTTGTAAAGATTTACTTAATTTCATTCATTGTGGAGTTAACTTAAAAATTGAAGTAAGTTTTAGTGAACTAAATCAATAAACTTCATTCCGGCAAAGTTCCTTTCACTATACTAGCCTCTGCCGAAGACAAGGGTTTTTTACATGCTCAACCACTCTGTAAGTTACTGAACGATGTTCATTTGTAACTGCAAAGCCAATAGACTCATGAAAACGTGTACAAACTGAAAGCAGGCTCAACAACAACAGCTGCAACAACACATGAGTTTATTCGATAGCGGAAATGGGTTACGACGTTGCTCGAATTTCCAAAAATATGTGAAAAGTTGTCGGGAGAGTGAAAGAACAAAAAAATGAAGAAAAGCTAGATAGTGCCCAGAACAGATATGGTACAGTATTTCTTTTTTTTTTCTCAGCTGACATGGGTGTAAAGTCATATGGGAAAAGCCTATTGATTTCAATTAAATTAATTTACGTTCAGTTTTTGTTGCGCTTGCAGCACCTGAATTTAATTTTCCGCTGTATATGGTCAGTGATTCACTTGATGATTTTGTATATTGTGTATTGTTTATGGCGTAAATATATAAAAGGATTTTTTGAATTTTCCATAAAGATTTTATATTTTTAATAGAGATATGTGAGCGAAGTGTAAATAAAAGACCATTAGAATGTATCAATTTAATGTATTTAACTTTTAATTTAATATATGTTCGTTTAAATTGGAACCTATATCTGTAGATCTTTCATGTATTTTTTAGAAATATATGAGCGAAGAGTAAATAAAGATATTATTACTTCAGTTTTATTATTATATATACTTTTGATTAAAATTTAAGATTTTAATTTAAAATTTACTTATTATTATATTTTCTGCAGATGTGATGAGTGATGAGGAAGAAAAATACAACTATTTATTATATTAGTTTCAACTTAATTTGTTTTCATCTCAAATATCACTTTAAGCAACGAGTAAACAAAAATATTTTGATATTAATTTAATTTATTTAAACTTAAATTGTATTTATATTTCTTTTATAAGCTAGGGCTTAACAAACTAAATAATAATTACAATAAAAACTATTTAAAATTTTATTTTAATTTAATTTATTTCACATTCAAAGTAAGCTAAGTGTAAAACCAATATTTTACTTTCTAATTCAATTTTAGTTTATTATTTAATTTGTTTTTCATTTAAAATGATAATTATTACAAAATTTCTAGCTTACATTTTTTATATACATTTTTTAATTTAAATTTTTTTTATTTCTTTTTCTTTAGTTAATCTTGCATGTCTTTTATAGACACACTTGAACAAAAAACAAATTAAAAGACGACAAAATAAATTTATATATTAAAATTAGTTTTAAACATTAAATTATTGGTATATGCTTAGTAATATTTTAAATTATGTTTTATATTATTTATATATTTTATTTAATAGCTTATATTTTATTTATTTACCCTATCATAATACTTTATTTAATTAATTCCACTCTTTATTGTCTTTATGGCTTATAGTTTATTTATTTACCTTTATTATATTATATATATCATTATAATTTATTCAATTAATTTCGCTCTTTATTTTCTTTCTTTTATTTTCATTGTTTAAATCACATGAAAGACTTAATTGACGAGGAGACCAGCAGTCTGATGCAGCAATATTACAACGACGACGCCTTCTACATAGCCGCGGATCGGGTTTATCAGTCCAGCGATGACGAGTTTGCGGGCATGTTTGGCCCCATTCAGACAGTTGCGGGTTTGTAAAGAACTATGACATAAGCAGTGCAAACTCCTAAGGACAGCTGCCTGACAAGCTCATGTGCAACGGGAACATGCGTTAGTTAACAGTTGCCGTAGACAGATGGGGCAGCTGAAAACCGAGAAGTTGGCAAGCATGTGCATATATTATTTGTATACCCTGAACCCATTCAAGGTATAGCGACTAGTTTGAAATGTATATATATGTATATGTATATGTATATATATATATATATATATATATATATATATATATATATATATATATATATATATATATATATATATATATATATATATATATATATATATATATATATATATATATATATATATTTATATATTTATATATATATTTATAATATATATATATATATATATATATATATATATATATATATATATATATATATATATATATATATATATATATATATATATATATCTCGTTGTCCGACTTTCTGTCCGTCCGATCGCTGTTACGATTGAATTGTGTTCGAGTTTTAAGCTGATAATTTCAATCTGGATAAGTCACACAACATTAGATTAAGTGTTTACCAAGTTATGAAAGCTCTGATTGGAGTTTTGAGAAATATTACATATTGTTAATTGAAATTGTGAAATGGTGGTTAATGGTGACAAACTCCCTAATTGATTAATAAGATTCTACTTTGAATTGACATTTTTCGTTTTCTTTATTTTTTTATTCATATTTGAAAGTGCAGATCAAATTCTGTTGAGGGTATCTTCTAGTCCGCCAATTATTTTTTCTGACTCGGTTTTATTATTTTTTCATATATTTCGTGCCAGTTATGTGCACTTTTCAGGCAAGTCCTCCAGTCGGGTGGAAGGAGAAGTCTGTAAAGGCGAGTTAAGCGCTTGTGGCTGGCGCAACGTTTTTCTGGCTCCTAACGAACAAATTGCTTTGGAAAATACTTTTTCCGACTAACTTTATCAGTTTTTTATTTCAACATTTCACCCTACACATTTCGTCCGGGCCCCGACACTTTTCATACAAAATATTAAGGCATAAATTTGTTTATTTCTCAAGTACGTGTCCCATTTAATTAGACAGCCGTCAGTGGTGCTGCGGTTCGCTCGGACTGAAATAGTTTGTTGCTTAACTCTGTGTTTATCAGTCGAATTTGTCAGGCAGCGTTTTGCAGAGATGTGGATAGTCTTCACTGACGCCCTCGCTGCAGAGATCCGCTGAAAATGTGCCCCTAGTGAAGAGCGATGTCGATGGGTCGAATTGATTATTGTAGTAACAGATGAGCACGAAGCGACTGGCCTCCCGGTTATAGTCCTCAGCGGCCGCACAGCCCACGTAACTGTTGCGATCGTTTAATATATTTTTTATCTCCGACACCTCTTCCTCATCTAAATGATATTGGGTCAGTCTGTAGACCTGGTGCATCCACATTTCCGTTTGCATAGTCAGCTTCTCGGAGTTCGTCGACGGCGTGTAGTGGGGAAGATTCTTGATATCGAGCCAGTTTATGCCATAGTTTAGAGCTGGCGTGGTAAACGTGGATACGGCTACGCAGTATTCGATCTTACGCAAGCAGCGCTTCACATGATACTCAGCAATCAGAGCGAGCTTAGAGTGCCAGATAAGCTCCGGCATGTGCCTGGCCGTAGACAGCCCTTTGATTTTTCCAGATGCCACATCCTCGCGGTATTTATTATGCAGCTTCAGCAGGTAGTCCCTGTAGATTTGCATGTTGAGCAGGATATGGGTGCGCAAGCAGCTCTTATGAAAGGTCTGGAAAGGAGTAGAGTTATTAGGGCCGAGTAGAGCTTATACCGAATCTTACCAAATCGTTTTCGCAGCCCAAATGTCGAAATCCATTGCATTCAGTCATGTTGCAGAAGTCTACCGCCAGGCATTTGCTCCAGCAGAGAGCAAACAACAAAACTATGAACTTCATTTGCTGCATTCTACGGCCACAGATCTACTGAAGCTAGTTACCGAGCGTCAGCGGCTTATATTGAAAAAACTCAAGTGTCGCGATCGTCGAGGCTAGATCGGGAGAATGATTCAGATATAAACAATGCTCAATCAATATCAGATGACTGGCACAGAAAAGCCACTGAAGGTACTTAAAGCACAAAAATCATCGCGAACTGAAAAATAAATATAAATAAGATAAATACAAATAATCAAGCGGAACAACTATGTAACTCAATATCTTCGAGTATATAATGTAAAGAAAAGCAATTAAATCGTTGTCGTTGGGCTTATCGTCCGCCCTGAACAGCATATTCACAATTTTCCTTTACTTAGATTGCTAGCTGGGACTGGAGTCTAGTTTCAATACCAATTAGTCCGAGTTTACCTTGTGGGGAAAACTTTTGTCACCCGATTCGCTTCTTGCTCATTTCTTTGCCGGGGAGGAATGTGCATTTTGCTGATGTCTTCTATTGGCATCACATGCGCACTGAATGCAACGGATGGGAGAACACTGACGGGCTGCATAAGTGGCATCCACAACAAAGAGCACGAGCTGGCAGCTCGACAGTGACTTTGGGCGACGTCAAACAGACTTCTTTTGTAGCTACGAAATGGCATTCGAAATGACCAGCTGCCAATTTAACTAGTTTACTGAGGCATCAACTGAGCCGGGATAAGTCAACCAGAGACAGGTGCTATTGAGCTCTCCACTCCTCCTCTCCCCACTCTCCCCTCTCCGGTTGTTTGTGTAGCTTACTGATTCGAAACAGTCACGTGGCTTGCGATATTTTGTCGGTAATTTGCCGTTTCAGCTGAGCTCCACATTTCGCCCTTATTTTCCATTGCTGCTACTGACGAAACTTGTCGACCAACTCTTTTGCAGTGCCCACGGCCACGATTCTCGGCGGACCCGACCTCTATGTGGACAAGGGCAGCACCATAAATCTAACATGCATCATTAAGTTCAGCCCGGAGCCACCGACACACATCTTCTGGTATCACCAGGACAAGGTAAGCATTGTATCGGGACGCAATCAATTTGTGAATATTAAACACAAGTTGCGGGCGCGCTTTAAGATAAATTTTAAATTCCTGCGTGCGCATCAAATTATCGTGGAATAATTGAACTTTGCCCTCGCACGCAGCGCCGCTAAAACAGCGGCGCTTCAAACGCCACGCACTCAAACTCAAACTGTTTCCCATACTCATACTTAAGCTCAAGGCCCAGCCAATTGCCGCTGGATAAACGTTTCAACTTTTACGAGCGCAGGGCGCGACTTGCGTTCGCGCTTTTGTTTACGCTGCGTATACGTAACGTATTTAATTTTAGCTTTTATGATTATGAGAAAACATGCTTTTGCATTTAGCTCGTTGCCAGCCTGCCCGTCTGCCAGCCAGCCCGTCTTGCTGTCCATCCGGCTGCCTGCCGCCAGTAAAAATTTCTTTTCAAGGCAAAAATGTTCAGCGAAAATGTTTTAATACACACATTTGTACACACACAGGTGCTCAGCGAGGAGACTGCGGGCGGTCGATTGAAATTTAAGACCATTAAATCGGAGGAGACCAAATCAATTTTGCTTATCTACGATGCGGATTTATTGCACTCAGGCAAATACTCCTGCTATCCATCAAACACAGAAATTGCCAGCATACGCGTCCACGTGCTGCAGGGTGAGTAGAAATGAAATTTCATGGGGGAGGTGGGAGATCGGGGCTGTAATACAAACTTACATATGTGGGGCAAGTGCATTAAACGAGTTTAAATAGCAAGTAAGTGGATGGAACCGAACCAAAGCAATAAGAAATTGAAGAATTCAATTCAAGTGAAGCCCATTACCTGCAGCTGCAGCCGCAGTTGAGGGGCTTTCGAGTATGATGATTGCATCGAAAGTATTTGCAGCCACTTGACCTTTCCATATACATATATAAGCACCGGAGGATGGAGGACACACTCAGCATTGTTGTAGACTTCTTCTGCAATTGCAAGCCCACGAAACTTTATGCATTTTTGAACAAACATTTCAGTGAGCTAACCACAATAGCCATAAGTATTTCGGCTCCACTTGGCGGTCTGTGTGGGATCGTGGAGCGAGGTCAGTGGGGTCAGGGCGGGTCTGCGAAAGGGTCCAACAAATTGTAACTCATTTATGCAATGTCTGCATTAATTTTTCTTCTGTGTTTGCTCATTTCGCACAGGCGAGCGACCCGAAGCCATGCAAACGAATGCGGCGCCAGCTGCCGTCGCTTTGGCCTGGGCCTGCCACACGAAACAGGCAACGCAGGCAGTCAAAGTAATTAGCACAATGGTTGCGGCATTTGTATTGTTGGAAGCCTGCTGCACACTGCTGCTTCAGGGAACAGGCGGCGGAGGCGGAGCAGACGAAGACGGAGCATCACCGGAGCAGAGTCAAGCGGTGCGGGCGAATGGGAATGGGAACGGGAACAGGAACGGGCGCAGGAACAGCAACTGCCCTAACCGCGACCATGGTGGCCAGCAGGCGACGTCAACTTGGGCCAACCATGTCAATAAGAGCAGAACAACTGCGCGGTGATAAATTAAAGCTGCCTGGTTAGAAGCGCCACAGAAACGCCACCGCCACCGCCAATGCGCCAGCCGAGCAACAGAACGTAACTAAGTGGGCTGCCCACTGGAGGGCAGTCGAGATGTGAGGCATGGCTGTCGCGCGAATGATGCAGTGCAGCAGTAGCTGCGCCGGTGTCACCGACAGCGCTGGCAGCAGCTCTATCGCCAAATAGTAGAACAAGAAAACGGTAAGCTAATTACGCTAATGATGAGCTGTTGCATATGATTCGTCGTCTACTGCCGCGGGCTTGGTGCAGCGACTGCTTCTCGAATACTCCCTAAGTTGTAAGTAAGTGCGTGTATAATTTAGTGGGCTGGGACTAGCTGAGACGGGGGCAGCTGTGTACATAGTACTCTTACCTAAACTCATATGCCAGTACTAGAAATATTAGGAAAAAAGAGGAAAAAAGAAAAGAAAAGAAAATAAAATTATAAATGCAAACTTAAATAATGTAAAAATCATATATGCTATTCACTAATAAAAATTATCAATTCAGATGAAGACGGTTCGTCAGTAATAAGTTAATACTCGAAAGCCGACTCAAACGAAATGATTTCGTTTTCGTTGTATATATCGACTCCGTGTATGCAGCTTACGATCGGCAGTAGCCTAGACGTGTTTCATGATAATCACTTGTATATATTTGTAGACCTACCTAGTAAGCAATGTAAATATTTACAATTACTGCCCGTGCCATATATGGTGCAGTTGCAAAGCTAAATAATCAGTTTATTCATCCAGTATATTGTTATTTGATTTCACAATGTTCCTATTACCGAGCTTGCATTTAAAGCTTTCCTTTGTCCCTTTCCCTGACCCAGCAGTACAAATTTATTGGGTTCTACCTCTTCCATCTGAAGCCTTCAGTTATCTGTCGATATTTATCTGTGTGGCCTGAGTATCTACAGCGTTTGGCAACACTTCCAAGTATGTTTGGCTTCTTCGGAAGCATACGGACCTCTTATCTCCTTCCTTTGAAATGGTATGCGACTGTCTTGAGTATTCCGTAAAGTTTTCAGCATATGTACACAGTCCCGAAACGCTGCAGTTTGTTTTGTTTGCAGTCACAACTTCATCGTGTCCGGCCGTATTTCCCCAGAAAGCTGCAAGTCACTTTGCCAATGGCTGTCAACAAAATATTTGCATTTATATTTGCCAAGCAGTCCGTTGGAGTCAAGTAGCACCCAGGCATTCGCCCAGTTCAGTTCAGCTCAGTTCAGAAAGCATTCTGCCTGGATCGATGGCACATGGTTGTCCAGGTACTCCTATTCCCAGGATAACGATTCAACATCCTCCTGCCCCTCCTGGTCCCCCTGCGCTAGGCGCTTGGCGCCACTTAATGTTTCCCATTTAAAAATGCATGCGACTGTCCGCTTTAATGGCCAGTCGACTATTAAATGGGATGACTGTAGCTGGGCAATGGCATAGCTGGACATTAAACTGTAAACTGTTCAAAATTGTAAATAAAATCGCATATATGTATTCGAATAAATTAAAGCTGCTTTATTTAACTATGTGTGGTAGTAGTACGTGTGTCCTTTCCAAAGAAAAACCAATTGCTGTCATAAATATGAATATTAATAATTAAAATTATAACATTTAAAGAATGTTTAATGAGTATATGCAAATGTTGCTATAAACATAAGCACGAAAGCGAGAACAAAAACCGAAAACATAAACAAAAAGAAAAACAAAAACAAAAATAATTCATGCAATTGAGAGCAGAACATATAGACCTTGTATGTGTATGTATAAAAGTAATATCGAGTATTATAATCAGACATAATAATAATATTAATTGTAATGAAAACACAAGTAAAACTATGAGCATATAATTATATGAATGTCAGACAACAGATAATGACGGCGTTGATGATATTTTGTTACAAACAAAATACGAAATGCGAACACATTATAATGGATTATAAAGTTGTTTTAATGTTTAAGTGAGTGGCGCCAGCAGAGCGTTAACATGCATTAGGATTAACTACGTTTATAATGAAAACCGCAAATATTTAAATAAAGTTTTTAGTTATTATGACAATGGTAAATACTGCAATCGTTCTGCCTTCTCATTCTCAATTCCGCCGACACTCTAATCGTCGGGCTGAAAAGTTATAATAAATTACATGCACGTTGCGTCGGGGTAATGTACGTTTGCTCTGTGTACAAACTTAGGAAGCGACTCACGGGCACAGTGGAAAAGATTTATGCAAATATTTGGCACACAGATATCTTAACGGCTGCACATAATAGACAATGGAAGGGGGAACAGGGGAGAGGTCCTGTTGCGAACGCGTTTTCATTTTTCAGCCTAATAAAGTCGCAACCGAAAAGAATGTAAACTTCGGGCCGGACTCAGCGGGATGCCGGTGTCCAGGACGGTGCAGAATGCGCATAAAGTGCTGTCCCCGGTGTTTCCTGCCCAGGCCATGTGTGCGCCCTGCCGGTAAGGCATCAGCAGCCGTTAGCATAAAAGTTTATTATATGACAAGTAAGTACATATATTTGTATTCAGCTATGTGCCGAGCCGGCTCCGCTCGGCAAGCCAAATAACGGCAATATCATGCCAAAAAGTTTAATAGCGCAAGACGCGTCAAGGCGAATTGGCTGGAAAACGTCAGGCGCAGCCAGGAACACTCAGCGCATATGAAGCGGAAAGTTTGTGCCAGAACGCCCAAAGAAACGGAAGCTCGAAATAAAACTATACAGGAAAGTACGACGAAAGTGGAGTACCCTGTTGCCAGGATATATATTCTATAAGCAATAATGAATAAGAAATTTAGTTCACTCTAATTTTGTATAGTTTATTTACCTCACATATTTTTTTAATCAATTTACTTAATGTTTATTTTGTTACTAATGACTACTTGGATAGATTATATATAATATCAATTAATAATAAATAACTATTAACTTTACTCCAATTTTGTATAATTTTCTTCATATACTGATATCATCTATTATTTGTGTTTTGATACAATAAATTTATATTATTATTTAGAATATAAATTTAATGTATTTAATTAAAATATTGAAATAATTACATTTAATTTATCAGGGTATATTTGCTTAGTTTATGTTACTACATGGGAATCTATATATGTTCCTCTTCGATCATGAACAGGAGCTGAGTTCATTTAACCCGTTTGTCTGACTGTACGTCTTTTGATCCGTATATACAAATGAATATATAATAACATAACAGCCACAAATGAATCATATTTTTTACAGGATTTTTAAGCTGTGCAATTTGTCTGTGTATATTTCATATAGCTTTGAATTGTTGCCCATTTCGGAAAAATAAGGGTTCATAAATAAAAACAAACAAAAAATTTAGTCTCCGTTGCATAAGTTAAAAATATAAAATTTGAAATCAATGGAATAAGTGGATTGTTCGCTTCATTGCAGTCAGCCAAATATTGCAGAAAACATTTCAGACATCGTTTGATCAAAACGCGTGACAATTTGTAAGAGCACAATCTCTTTTCTATACATTTGCACACATAAATTCAGACTTTTGCGAATTCTACTGATAGAAACAAAATTGCAATTGAATTGCGCTTGAATTATCATCTTCTATTTTAGACTCTAATTTGCCACATTTCAAAAAGACATTGGAATGTACAGACGATGCCAATGACTATGTCGTGTAGGACTCTCTTCTTTTCTGAAATAGACATTTTTACAGTGACAAATATTGCATTTAATTGTGGAGATATGAAATAAAATCAAGTGGAAATTATTTAAATTTGTGTATATTTATGCACAAATTCTTTTAAGGTTAAACCTCTGTTTGGAGTTCGCGTACAATGTAACTACGTATTCGTATGGATGCATAAACTGAAGCTATGCGGCATGCAGATTGAACTGGGTTCCGGATATTTTCTAGTCGAGCACTGCCGACTACGTACTGTTTTATAATAAATTACTCACATTACAAATACATCGAAATTAATACTTAGCATACCAGTGCTTCTATTCACATCACATATATAGATTCCACTGAAATCCGTATATAGAGTATTTCCACGAATCTTCGAAAATGCTCAAGGCAAGTGCTCAGCAAATTTTGGTGCTCGGACACCTTCTGGTTTGGGAATTGCCCAACCTTACTTTTAATTGCACAGGGCTTACGGCTCTGATCAGAGCGTGAGAGAGACAGTGCGAGAGAGTGAAAGAGAGTCCGAGGCCGGCATATGTACGGTCTGGCAATTTTAGATGAAAGCTAGAATGTCGGAGGAATGTGTGCCAGCTGGTGCGAGGGGCCATTGACAAAGGCAAAATAAATTATCATCATTGTGACATTTTCATTTGTCAGCGTAATTTGCTTTGAGTCACATTTTCGCATTTTTTTTCTTTTTTTTTTTTTTTACGACGAATTGCGTCGGCGCTTAAAAGCACACTACAATTTGTGCACCTTTGAGGCGCTGAGCGCAGCCAATGAAAAAGCTGGCAATTTGGCGAGGAATTCGCTTTGGTGCCGGAGCCTGACTTGCGAATGGTCGGAGTGCGAGGATATTGGATGGCCCTGGCAGCGAACTGATGCGCTTTTTTATGGCTGGTAATGTGCTGTGTGGCTGGAATATTGCTCTTATTATTGTTGTATGGGCTTTTAATGTGGAGAAATATGATTTGATTTTTTACATTTATTTCTTTGCATTTGTCGCTGGCAATCTATAATTTATTGGGACGGCTGCCAAGGCTCGAGCATTCGCCTTTGATTCCCTTTTGAGCCCTGCTCATATATTGAACATAAATCAGACGACTTATGTGCCATATGTAAAGCAACGACAACAACAACGACAACAACAAAGAGGCGAACACGAGCACAGGTTTTGCTTTAATGTTTGTGTCTCGCTGAAAATCCACTACATAATTTATTGACGTCGTATTGAAGTGCTCCCTGGCAAGTACTGTGTGACGGGCTGCCAAATGTAGCTCGTCCTCCAGCTGCCAGCTGGAATTTTCTGCCATATTTGTGGCTGTATTCCTCCGTCTGCATGTGCTGCTACGTGTTCGAATGGCCGGTTGGCGGGTCTGTGCAGTCATCCAGTTAGTTGTCAAAGCAAATGCCTGTGGCGTCCGACCATTGTACGCTCCACAGCGCTTAGCTGCTGCAATGGACATTTCGATGCATCCACAAAGCGGTTTATCTAAATCATTCAAGGCAGGCCTGAAGAGATTTACATTTTTATACCACGTTCCCTTTGATAAACGCTGAGAGTGGTTTGATAGACATCTCCGACCCCATAGGGTGTTTGCTATGTACGAACTCTCAAATGATTAAATGTATTTGGCTAAGATTAGGTTATCATTAGATAAGGTTATTTAAGTTTTTCGTATAATAAGACCACCTAGTGCAAAACAGCTAAAAATTTACTTTTGAATCCCTTAAATCCCTCCGTATCAGAGTTGAATTGCATTAAGACATTTCAGTTCCCTTCACTTCATACCGAATAAAACCGCAATCACAATGATTCAGTTTACAATAGACGGATGCTCCGAATACTCCTTTTCCCAGCCACAGCGGTAAATGCGCAGCATGTGGCTCGTGTGAGTCTGTGGGAATGCGTATCTTTGTATTGAAATCAGTTTAAAGTTATGTTACCACTGCTGGAAGCTGACTACATGGACTGTAACAGTGGAGCTCTATCTACCAACGTTTTCAGTTTTGATACCCGATACAAACCCTTTCACTTGTAGCAGGATTCAACTTGCTGTAGCAAACAGATTCAGCATTTCGTTCATTTTCAGCGGAGAGTAAACAAATAAGAATAATTATTTTAGCTACCATGGGTGGTTTATCGCCACTCCCACCGTACATGTTTCTTACTTTTATATTTGGCCAAATTGTTTTGTAAATAATTTACTCTTGTAATGAAATTTTTGTGGTCGTTCGTGCATGAATCATCGACATACCCACTCAGAGCTATCACAGAATATATTTGCAGCGTATTTGTTTTTCAGCTCTTCACCTATTAAGAGTGGCTAACAAATGATGCTTTGAAATTGTGAGTGTGGCAGACAAAGGGGAGAGATTCTCATCATGTGATACATATTTTAATTATGCTTTAATTTATAAATGGAGTTTGATATTAGTTACAGCATATAAAATGTGACTTATTGTTTCCTAGTTTTTCAGTTTGGCTGCAGCGATAGAAACATAGAGCTTGTGATCAAAGTTAAGATTGAATTTTAAATATTTAATTATTTTATTTATTTATTTATTTATTTAATTATAACAAATATAATCAACTGTCTGTTAAAATGAACAATATATATTTTGAAATTTATGAAAAAGTTTTTAGATATAATAGTTTGATAAACTCATATACATTGTTATTTATATTAATGGAATAAATCGATAAGGTAAAAGAAACATTTGTTGTGGCAGTTTGTATTTCGATACATGGCTTTGTATATGTTATTATAATTATTGTTTATCAACTTAAAAATAAATAAATAAAAATTAAAATGTGACTTTCTTCAAATATAACAGACTTGACGCTACCCATTATTCAGCCACAAGCCCTCAGCTGGAAGCTGCCAATGCATATTCTGTAATATTTATTTCAAGATATTGTTATACTGATTGACAGTTATTTGCTTTGCATTTCTAATTGACCTTTACATATGAATTTGTCTTGCAGCTATGATACCGAATATATACCTACACATATTTATTTATAATTCGAGTAATCAAACCCATTATACCCATTCAAGTTCAATGTATACAGGGTAGACCTGTAAAATAAATTCAAAAGTTGTGGTTTGCGCATGATTAAATTTTCATATGCCTGTGCTCTAGTAGAACAATGTAAGAGATGACTCTCTCTCTCTCTCTCTCTCTCTCTGCTTGCTGCAGAGTAATGTGTTTTGATTTGAAAATCGTTTTAAAATTGTTGTCGTTGTTGTGTTTATGGTTGCATATGTTTGTTATTTGTATTTGCTTTTACTTGCGTCGCGCCAAATTTGACCAGCACTGACCGAAAACCTATTTGTATGTATGTTTGCATCAGGATTAACACACAACTCACACACTCACACACACGCACTCACTGAAATCCTTCTAGACGAGAATCGGATTTTGAAAATGTGCCACATTGTTGCTGCTGGCCTCGTTATTATTTTTGTTGCAATTGCTGCTGGTGTGGCAATTGCAGTTGTATTTGCTGCTGCCTTTGTCGTCTTCATGCATGCCCACAAATGGGCCCTCAGACCTCAGCCCCGAAAATTGTTGCTTACTTTTTGCACTCTTTGCACTGTCACTTTTGCGGTCATTGTTGGCTCGTTGCAGCTCGTGTTGGACTAGAGCCCTAATGCAATTTGTCATTTTCAATTTTGGCTCACTGGGCTCCGTCCGAAGTGGAATGGCATTCTCTGGCATTTGACGCCATAAATCACGGCTGTATTTAAACTACAGTAAAAATATACTATTGGCCCATAAATTTGCACGCAAATTGTTTATTTTCACTTATAAAATATTGCTTAACACTTTCCACTTTCCCACTTTATCTGGGCGCCGGCAAATTGGTCCGTTGAATCGACTTCACTTGGCGCAGTCGATGGCTCTGCTCTTGAGATGCATAAAGCGCAATTACTTTTAATAAATTTGCCTGCTTTTAATGCAATTTTTGCAGACCGCGTGGCCACAGCTCTGCCGTTGGCCACTTAAGTAAAATTCAGTTTTATAGGTCATACGCTTGGCGACAAGTAGGCAATAAAAGAGCGTGATATGTTTCATATATATGAATGCTGGTTCGATCCGAATGACAACCTTAAAGGCGACGGTCTGCAATTTGTCAATCTCAAACTCTACAAAAGATGAAACCACAGAGTTATATGTGCACAATTGATAGCTTAATTTAAAACATGGAATTTGCAATCAGAACTCGGCTCACAAATAAATATTAAATGTAGTATGCAATACACATTAATAATACCCAATTAGGACATAATTTAAAATGATAATAACATAAAGAAAAGCGTATTATTTAAAAAAAAAAAAAATTGATATACGTATCTGTTATAGATTGCAGTGATTCATGCAATTAGCATAATTGAGTAGTATTTAAATGTAAATGATTTTATTATCATGCAGAGAAACGGAGACAATTATCGACGGAATAAGCATATAAGTTTATATATAGACAACTGTGGGTTGCCTATTATTAGCCGCCGCCGCCCTTAACAGGCTTGCGTAGGTGGAGCTTCCATCTTCTATAAGTTGATTTCCTGTTATTATGGTTTGGATTGAGAGTTGAGTTGGTCAGTCTGTCAGTCTCTCAGTCCGACTGTCGGTTGGTCAATCAGTCAGGGCAAAGGAAAAATATGGTTGATATATATGCTATTTTTTATTTACAACGCGATTCTGCCCGTCAGTGCATTGCACAATTTGGGAATTTTTGCGACATGCTTGCGACTGAATAATTTGCTGAAATATTCGCGAGATATTATTTATGAGCCATACTGATTTTCCGCTCAGCCCCGCACGACCTGGGATCATATACTCATCTGTCTGCCAGGCGCCAGTGGCAGTGTGTATGTGTGGGTGTGTGTGTTGGTGTGAATTGTGAGAGCTGCTTTGGTTGCTTTTGTAGTTTTATCACACACTTGACCCATAAATCAAACATGTGTAAATGTTTTCACTCTATATGCGCACTCATACATATCAAATATTTTAGCTCTCTTCTATGCATAGCGCACAAGGAGCTGAGGCAACGGCTTGGGAACGAGTGTTCGTGCGTGTAAGTGAAACAGAGGGGCGTGAAAAATATGCCACAAATAGCTGACTGCCGCCCACATTACAGACTCTTTACTATATTTTCCCCCTGCTTTGTTATTCAATGCGTTTTGAATGCATTACATTTCTCTTTTTTTTTTTTTTTACATGACTCAATTAACAAGTTGAATCAAATCAAATATAAGCAGCCCGATTGAAAGAATGTAATACTATATGTATATAATACTATATATATATTCAAGTAATTATTAATAAATATTGTGTGGCAAATAATTAGGAAATACTTTAAATTGCAAAAAGTATTTAAAAACAATAAGAATACAATTAAATACAGTAATATTTTAAAATGCTTAATACTTTTATAGTATCTGCTAAAAATAGGTAATATAATACTTTAAGTATATAATAATTTTAGAGTATCCGACAATAATTATTAATAAACACAATGATATATACTATATCTGTATGCTATTTATACTATAACTCGTAGTATAGATTTTAAGTAGTTAAATATGTTTTCGAGCTCTAACTCTTTTCTGTACAACATTTATTTAGTTAAAATCTTTAATACAATTTTATATCTAAAATGTAAATATTTCACTAGTCTGTCTACTTTATCTGCCCATCACAGATGCTTTAATGAGCACTTCAAAAATATGCAGCATCACGTTAATGTCATATTTATCAGAACGGACGATGCACTTCCCAGCACAAAAAGTTGTCTGCACTGCGCCTGACGGTGACCCCATGTTGTGTGCATACAGAGAAAGAAAGAGAGAGGGAGGGAGAGACCTAGCAAGAGAGACGAGACCAGACTGCTGTGCGTGTGTTGGGATAACAGAGAGGTGCGAGACAGATGCGAGTTTTGGTTACAACTTTTTCCATTTTACGCTGAAAGCGTTTTAAAATGTAATTTTTGCCTAATTAGCAACAAACAACGACCCGCTTTGTCCGTCTGTGTGGTGTCTAAGCCCGTCGTCCTTCTCCTCTTCCGCCGTGCACTTACGGCTTCTATTTCTGAGTCACAGGCATTCGTCCGAAATCCAATTTGCGCCTTAGCGGCCACTCAGTCCATGCTGGGGCCAAGGATAAGAAACAAGAGCCAGGCAAGCGCTTCTGACCTTGAAATTGTTTTAGTAGCCTTAGCTCAAGGCATCAGTCGCGACAATGTGCTGGCACTCCCGCGCGGCCACCTCGAGTGATATATTGGAGGGTTGCCTCTCTGGCTGGGCTCTGTATGCATAATCCTTTCGGGCTGTATCTCGCATGCGTAGCCATAACAGCAATGAGAATTTCATATTCGCACGTAAACAACGCATTGAGTGGCGGGCCGTGCCACGCCCACGCTGGCTGGATTGGCTTCTAATCCACGTCCAGGTCGGTCAGGCATGTTCTTCCCGCTTGGACTCCCAATATCGTGCTGTGTTGAATAAAAGGAAACATTTCTTTCCGCGTGACTAAATACCTTTCACGTGCTGTCAGGAACACGCCCACCGAGCACAGCCCACCACTTGAGTGTGTCCTGTTTATACCCTACAACAATTGAGAAGATTCAAAGGAGCGAGTTTTATTGGGTTGCCTATTGCAGTGAACCCATTTTAAACGTATGTTGTTTCCCTATTATTTCCACTTAAAATTCATATAAAATTGGAGGTAAGAAAAGATTTTTACAAGTTCATACAAGGTTAATTATTTGAATACACTCTTAGTTCCCGAATACAGGGTATCTTTCCGACACAGCACTCCTTTATGTCCTCCTTATTTATTGTTTGTTTTAATAGTCGCGTGTCAAGTTTCATGCGTTCATTTTACTAAGCTGAGTTTTAGTAGATCGTTTGAATACCTATTGGACAGATGATGAGAATAGATGAGAATAAAAGGTAAGATTCAAATTTGAAAATGTTTGTATGTAGAATACGTATTTTAGTTCTATTTTTATTAGGCATAAATTAAAGAAAATCCTGTACATATATCATTAATTTGATACAGGGTATTCGCTTGTCGGTTACTCCTCTTCTATGAACTCCAACTTATTCGTTTTTATTGTACAACATTGTATTTGTATACTGTTCCAATTGTTGTTCTTGTTGCTGCTTTCAGCTGCTGCCTGGTGAGCTAATTAAAAATTATAATTAATTGCATTTGTTGAGCGCACAAGTCACCTATCTGTGTGTGTGTGCGTGTGTGTCTTACGGGTGTGTCCCAGCATATCTTGGGAAATTCATCTAATTTCTTGGTGCTTGCGACGCTCAGCTCCGTTCCGTTCAGTTCCGTTCCTTTCCTTTCCGGGAGCAGCACATTAAGCTTATTAAATTCAGAGAGCTGAAAACGTCAACGAAACCGTAAACGTTAGCGTAAACGTAAGCGTAAATGTAAACGTAAACGACTTCTGCCATTTGTACACACACATGCATTAAGTTATTAAATGCTTGCTGGCTGTGCCAGGCGGCAAGAAAACATTACGAGTTTTATGCCATAAGCCGAGATGTTAAGCGGCGATTAGTCGATGTTCCCACTCTGCTAACTGCTTATTAAAAATCATAATTAAAACAAAATGCCGACTACTGAGCTACCACTGAGCGCTGACATTGAAATGTAGGCCCTTCCATATCGTTGGGTCTGCATCTTGGTCCAGTCATAAATATCCATAAATTGCCTCTGTTGTTACATAACTCATTTTACCTGTCATTTGGTGGGCGGGGCATGTTTTCGTAATTAATATAAGGCACTGACAACAAATTAATATAAGAGAATTGATGATGATAGTTGATAGCTGCACACCCTAGCTCGGGTAACAGATGATACCCGATACCAAAGCATAAAAGTTGCACTTTGTTTTGGCCAAATATCTGGGAAGCAATCATTTTGTATACATTCATATTGGGCAGGACGTGATGGACGTGCTGGGGCAGCTAGAAACCAGACAGAGCAGGTGAAAGTAAAAAGGCAGTTGGGAGTTCTACATGTATGTTTCGGTAGATTCATGATAATAAACTCTTTTGGTTTGATAATAGTAATTAAGCTTTATGAAGATTAGTCTAAGTTTTAAATATTCAAAAGATTCAACACTTACGAAAAAAAAAAAAAAAAATATAAAATAAAAATATAAAATAAAAATATAAAATAAAAATAAAAATATATATATATATATATATATATTTATAAATAATAAAAATTAATACAGCATTTTTATTATATCACCTATCCGTTTTCATATCATATTAACTATTCATCTTGAATGACAAATATAATTAATTAATTCTATTGTAATAAAGCGCAGTAACATCCTAATTATGCATTAATTTCAATAACCTTTTGACTCTCGCATAAATTATGACACTATTACACTTTCTTCACCAACACCTACATAGCAGTAGTTAAAATTTAAAATGAATGTAACAGAATTGTTTTTGAATAAACTGTACCACAAGAGAAACACCAATTCAACACTCAATAAACAAGTAAATTAAAGAAATAAATTTTCATTTTCAGAATACAGAATTCCGGTTAATATTTCGCCAACTACACTTAGGGTTTCTCCGAATATGGTAAGTCTCATAAAGAATGGAAACACTCGAGTTGCATTCAATTTGAGTAGTTAGTTACCGTTGTTTCTCTGAACAGCTCTGATTGAATACCTCTTAGGTGCCGCGTTGCTTGGGTGCTCGATTCCATGAACCCTCGCATACACTTCACGGCGGAAAAATAAAAGTCGGCAGTCAGCAATATATGCATACGCTGCTGCACATAATAATGAAAAAGGAAAATAAATACAATTTCGCATTGATTTATGCTGCGCGAGTTTGTTGATCAATCGCAAATAATAAATTAAATTACTTTAATTGCTCTTCGCTCGGACAGCTGCAGCATTAATGAGGGCCTACTGTGTACCGTCAATTAATAATGAGCAATAAAATATGAGATACAATTTACAATTACAATGCAAATTGAATGACGGCTGGCTGTGACAGTTGCGCTGTTGTTGTTGTTGCTTCTTATGCCTTTAGACGACTTAAACACTTTTGCCCATTTCCAGGTGGAAACAGCCACAAATCAATTAATTTCGTTTAATTATTATTATTTGCTATCATTATTGCCGTGTGAAAAAGTGCTGACAGTGAAATGTGCGCCGAGCATGGCTCCTGCTCTAGCCGTATCCCCTAACCCAGTCGTTCCCCAGCCCCAGTTCAGTCCCTTCCATCATTGTCGTCCTCTCGATGATCATCGTTAAAGGCATTCAGAAGTAACTAAGAAAATGCTTACAGCGCCCTTTATTTCCGCTCGCCGTGTTAATTACTTCCGCTGCGGGTGTATTTATTGTATTATGCCTCAACTATAGAAGGGAGTGAGGGAGTGGGAGAAGATGCTGTCATGATATATACATGCACTTTACTCAAAATTTGACATAAATTGCGTTTAATTGAAATGAAGTGCTCGCTCTCATTCGCAGGAATTGTGCTTTTGGCCAAGTAATAAACACATGCCAGTCCCGGGGCCAGTGCCGGAGCCAGTGCCGGGTCCGGCTCTGTTGTCATGTGCCGAACAGCTCACATTTATGGGTTGGGGCACAGCATTAAATGGCATTTCCTGGAAAATCAATACAAGCGCCGGTTGTCGAGCATCCACGCTGGAAAAAAGAATGAAGAAAATCATATATACATTTGAAATTTGAAATGTTTTTCCTAATAAATCATGGCTGTAAATCGGGGCGGGGCGGGGCGTGGCGGACGAGCGAGCGGCTAGCTTAGCAGCTGTTGGCTGATTGATTTGCTTATAATATAGAGGGCCGGAAACGGGATTCGCCGGCGAGCATCTTACCAAATGAACGAAAATAAAAATGCTGGCAACGGAGTTCGTTATTGACGTTGATCGACAGTTGCCATTCCTGGGCTGGATGGAAATAATTTATGGACTTGCCTTGGGGCTCGTCGTGCGCGTGAGTCGTTGCCCGGCCAATCATTTATTCATTCATTAATTTTTATTTGTTTTATGTTAATTTATTTATTACTGGCCGGCCCCAGCACCAGCGCTGGCCATCTAGCCACCGGGCCATCTGGTGGCCAGCGCGTCAGGTGGTGAGCTAATTACGCATGTCCCACCTCCCGCCTCCCGTCTCCTGCCTGCCGTTCACTGCCCACCGCCTCCCACAGCGAACGCATAAATTTGCCTTATTTGCCAGAAGAGCTGCGAAATGAATTAGCGGATACGAGCACTCGTTCCTGACATTTGACATGTTGCTTTTTGATTGTCACACGCCGCGGATGTATTGCGAATAGTAACGGCAATGCGTGTATTTACAGTTAATTTGGCTTATTGTGCCTCGCATTCGGCCGGCTCGCATCGAATGCTGGCGAACTTATCATTTTAGGGAAAGGTTTTCTCGGCGGCCGCTGGTGTGTGGCGTATTTTAATTAAAACACGTACAAACGCAACAACATCAAGACGCTGAAAGACGGTGGGGCGATGGGCGATGGGCGGTGGGCGGTTGGGCGTGGCGGCATGCATGCAGCAATTAAAGCCAAATAATGGCAACCAGCAACGCATACAAAATGGAAATGAATGGCGCAATGTTGAAATGGTAAAATGGTGAAATGGTAAAAGGCTAACAAGGCGACGACTGCCAGCGACAATGGCTCCTGCTTGTGGCATTGCGTATACGCCTCGTGTTGCCTTCATTGTTTTTCATTATTTTTGTACTTCTGCACTGTCCCAACTATACGTGGTCCCTCTGTTGTGCCTGTTGCCCTTTGTCCGCTGTCCGTTGTCCGTTGTCAGCTGGCCGTTGTCCCTTGTCCTCTTCTTTATTTTGCAGTTCTGGTCACGCGCGCAAATGTCGCGCCGTATGCGCCGAAAAAAAGAAGAAAAATGTTACGCAATTGCTTCGACAGCTGCATGAATGCTTCTGTATGGCATTTGGGGCGCTCGGCGAGACAATTGCTTGTACTTGCTTAAGATTTTCGACAGGGCCCACAGTGGAGGCGTCATTTAACCTTGCTTAATTATGGTAATTTATGCAAACAATCAGTGCGCAATAGGCAGACAAGTGACAATAAGAGACACAACAACAGCAGCAGCAGCAGCGGCAGCAGCGGGCTGAGCGTGCCTTGGGCCCAGATAAGGCACTCACACACACGCCCACTCATACGAGGCGTAACAATTGACTTGAGCTAACTCAAAAAGATACAAGATACAGCCAAGCACACACACACGCACACACCCACAAGTTACAATTGCAGCCATTGTTTTACAACTGAAAACAAAGGCATCAAATTCTACTTCTTTCGAGTGTGCGTGCACAAACATTAATACAACTATGTATGTGTGTTAATTGTCTTGTTTTACACCGACAATGATAAAGCACACATACGCACACACTCACACGATTATTTGTGTATAAACATATATGTATTTGAACAAGCATCTTGATAAAACAGCCAACAGCTCAGAATATCAAACTGATGTTGTTGCATCTCTTGTTGTGTCTGTTGTCTGCTGTCTGTTGTTTGTTGTTTGTTGCTGCTACTACTATCTGCGGCTTGTCTAACATTTTATAATTGAAACTCAGTTGCAGCCTACAGTGGGGCGCTGGTTTCTCCGTGCTGGCGCAGTCCCCGCATTACGCATACGCCGCATGAGCACTTATACGAATTAAACGAACTGTTTTGCGCACAACTGCGTGCGTCTGGCTCGTCTGTTTGCCCACGTATGTGTGTGTGGGTGTGTGTTTGTATAGGGCGACTATGAATATGCCATTTTATAAATTAAAAAGTATACTGATGCATGACATTGGCTTCATTACACACGCCCAACACTCAACAACAAAAGTAAGTTGTAATTAATAGCGATTATTTATTCATATAATATATAATGATTATATATGTATATACATTTCTATACTTTTTTTTATTAAGATAAAGATTTCTTTATTTTGTATTGATAATGTAGCTCAACGTGTGAAAAAATATCCAAATAAATAACCTTATTCGTTGTAAGATAAGTAGACATAGTTTTTATATACTATACCTTAAACTTTTATTATTTACCATAAATATACTAGTAGTATGTTTTATTTATTTCTTATATTTTAAAAAATCTGCTTAAATATATACAGTACAGTAAATTAAGTAACAGAAATTAATCATCAGTTACCGTTGACAGATAAGTTCTAACCAACTAAATTTATTGTAGATGTGATATTCTTGCAAATATTAGAAATTAAAAATAAATATAAAATAAGGAAATATTAAGACCAAACATAAATTAAAATAATATCTATACTTTCTTTAAGTTTGGACTTTTGTTTATTAACCCGCGATACGTAAATGAAAAGGCAAACTTCTACCTGTATCCTATGAGTGTTAAAATTTATAAAATGTGACAGTAGGTTATGTATATATATCAAACTTATCAAACTATATTCCGTTCATTACGTATTTTATAATAATTTTAATTTAGCCTATTTCATTTAATTATTAATCTTTAACTAAACTTTCAGTGGGTTAAATAGGTAAGACTGTTTACGACATAAATATTCCTTTGTGACCTAAATAAATTCGATATCGTTAATACCTGAAGCTAAAACAAAAATTTTAATTTATGTTCATTTGGCTTATATTTTATTCGGATTATTTTGAATATGTATCGCTGTCCAAACTAGTGCATATTTGTATCTAACACGCCACAAATTGCAGTTCTCTGGCACTGCAATTATTTTGTCTTATTTATTATGTTGGCTAGTACTAAATCATGCTTTTTGCTGTGTGCTGCTTGCTTTTTACATACGTAGTTGATTTTTAGAAAAGAATAAAAGGACACATAACACGTCCACAGATACTTGTATGTAAACAAGCAGAGCAACTTGTTGCCCGACAAGCGGATTTGTTGTCTGTTGTTGTTTCTGTTTCTATGTGTTATTTACAGGAGCTCAAGGTTAAAGGATCCATATTAAAGTGTAAATTTGTTTTATTTGGCAACGCAAGTTGCATGAAAAATGGATGAAGCCGGCTGTAGGCAATCGACAGCAGGCAGTCGGCAGTCGGCAGTCGGCAGTCATCCAAGCAGAGCGACGTGTCTCGGGACCGGCAGAAGGAAAATTTCATTGAACCTAATCAGTTTTTAGGCCAACAGTTGGGCACGTGGCAAGTATGTAGGCAAGTCACTAATCCCATAAATAATGCAAAGCCAGCAGACGCTTTGCTGAGCAGCCTACTTAGAGACGGCACTGGTACTGGCACTGGCTGGTGCATGGCCGGAGACTGTCGCTGTGATGGCCGATGCTGTGGCCAGCAGTGGTCGCTCGGGTTCAGAGATATGGCCAATCATTTCAAGGACATAAATTCACGCAAATGTTTCAATCAATTTTGTACAGCTCGGCACAATACGAATTCAATTTGACCCACAAATTGCTGGCTGCCAAAGGAACGATCCATTCAGCCTCATTCCGATTCCGTCATGTTGTTATTGAGCCATCTTTGTGCGATTACACAAACAACGGAGCACAGGCCTGGACAAGGCAGGACAGCACAGGCCGGCACAGACCGGACGAGCAATGGGCACTACACACAAAGGACGAACGAGCGTCGCTCTAAAAAGGACAGCGCACCGGAAATATCTAACGATTGAATGAAACGGAAGGCAACGAGGCGGGCCCAGAAGTCTCTGCTAGGGCGAGGGGCAAACAGTAATAAATGACATGAAAGACAACAGGCGAATTCCTTTGGAGACACAGGAGAGACAGGCACAGGCGAAAAGCGCTTAGCAAATGCAAATAAGACGACGCCCCATGCCACACCCAATGCCACAACATGTGCACCACAGTTGCTCATTAAAAACTGACTAAATTGAGTTGTAAGCCGGCGAATGCATTCCAAAAATAACGGCTGGCAATGCGCTTAGGCAGACGGCGGGAAGCGGAGGGCAGCGGAGGGCGGCCGGCAGAGGATCCGAATGACTGCCACTTGCAAAATGCCTGGCTCGGATTTATAATGTTGTCCTCGACAGAGGCAGCAGCGACCCTCGAGTCGTTAAGTGCACGCGTTAACCTCGTTTTCGGTTTTGCCGCGGCAATAAACGAAAGTCCTGCAAGTGCAAGAGAGTTGCAATAATGTCGCAATTGTTGCATAACCTAACGCCTCGAATGGCTACATATCTGTTCAGCAACCTTTACGTATATCTGCATAAAAATAATGCGATCCCAAAGAGTATAAATTGCAAAGATAGTTCATCGCTTGGCTACTTAATGCTATTGGCTAAAGCTTAGGTGTTGCTTATATGACATTGAGAAAACCTCTCTTAATAACCCCTTCTTTTTATTGGTAATAATATAATACGGGGGCTAAAAAGTACATTGGCTAACCCATAAAAAGAGTTACAACTATTAAATCCAAATTTTAGTTACCTATATAATCGTTAGTTACACTATCCCCTAAATGACACGTGTACAAAGTTATAGGTGTAGGATAGGCTTTTTGAGTGATGGAACTTTTATCAGCTTGAATAAATGGATAATCAGGACTTTCGTAAGTTATTAAAACACAAATTCTTGTCGAAATAAAAATACTGTTGTTACTAAATATTAAGAAAATCAAACATTGAGAACTGATTAACTACGCTGCAATAAGGCCAAAGAGCTAATAACATAAAAAAAAAAAAACTAAAAAAGACCAACATAATTTTGGATAACCACAAAATTATGTTGATCGAGATTGCTAAAACACCGAATATATCAAATGACCGTTGCCGACATATCATGTGTGAATATTTGGGCATGCGAAAGTTCTGTTTTGCGCGCGAGATCTCAATCGACAAAATGCATCATATCACAAGTCAATTAAAACGATATAAAAATATTATGAATTTTATCCACAATATTCATCCATCCACCATATTCACCTTACCTGACTTCCAGTGACGTTTTCCTGTTCCTACTTTGTAGCATAAAATTGTATACCAAAAATTTTATAAGCGCGTATCAACCTTGAAGACATCTATACAGATTATAAATACAACATTTTATCAAAGAAAATTCTTCTTCCTATGCCAGCCCATTAAAACACCATAAAAGTATCATATTGGCATTTAGAATTTCTATCACTAGATTAAGACTAAATCCTGCATGCAGACGACTGCCATTGGACAAAAATAGCCATGGCTAAAACATAAACATTCTTATAAAAAGTTTGCGTCTGCTGCAGAGCCAAAAAGCCGCAATCAGAATGGAATATTCAGCATTAGCCGGCGGGCATGTTGAGGCTTTGTCTTAGTCTGGCGCGGAATTGGCGGGACGTCATCGTCATCAGCAGCCATTGTCTATATGTGTCAGACGGCTGCAACAATGGACGCGCGTGTTTTTGTTTCCAGCCCACCTCAATGCTGCATGCACTTACATTTTATCAGCGTCGTTCATTCTGGGCCAATTGGAGCTGCGCTGAGTCCTTTATGCTGCATCTTTTGTCCATTGTTGTGTGTATTACGTGTTTTGTTTTAGAGTTTCGAAATGTGCTTCTAATGTGTGTCACTCGAAGAAAGTAAGATTTACTTGATAAACCTAATTTTTGTACTCGTATCCTACAGCTTCAAATGCCGCTCTAAGGCTGCAATTGAAATCTAAGAATAGTTTAACACATTGACAACTTGGTGCAAGAGATTAAAGTTAACTCAAAGAAGACCTAAGAAGACCTAAGAAGACCTCATTACCACAGTATGGAGGCGTTGCTTTCGACCAAATGAGACCAAAAGATGAATTCATGTAGACTGTCCGGTAGTGATCTGGCTCAACGAAGTGCAGATGTAGAGAAGAGCTGCAGAATGTAATTATATAGATGTAAGATTGTGGTCGCAAATTTTAATCTTTAATTTCTCCTCACTTGTTGTTTGTAAGTTGAAGTTTTACAGTACTCAATATTGAGCAGCATTGTGAAATAGCATGTCAGATAGCATGTCTGTGTATTGTATAATTGCTAGATGCTGGTCATGTTTTACATTAATTTATTTACATTGTATAATTGGTTAATAAAACCAATCCGATAAAGTTCCAAGTAAAACTAATAAAAAACACAATGTCTAGTTCCATTAACACTTCGAAGTAATATTATAAATAAATAATAATAATAAGGTTGTAAAGATTAAACGACAATTTATATTTTCTAAATAGGTTTTACAGAGGTTTATGAAGTGTTCTTACTATGTACATGGCTCCATAGAATCAAAGACACCGTAGAGGCCATTTCACTTTCGTTTATGAACATAAAAACTTAATTTTATTCTCGTATCCATGTCATTTTTGTTTTTTAATATTCAAGAATTTGTTATACTTAATTAACTTTACTTTTTATACCCTGATCCCATTGAAAATGGGAAATCAGGGTATAATGGTTTTGTTAAATGTATGTAACAGGCAGAAGGAGGCGTGTCAGACCCCACAAAGTATATATATTCTTGATATAATATATATTCTTGATCAGGGCGACGAGCTGAATCGATTTAGCCCTGTCCATCTGTCTGTCTGTCCGTCCGTCTTTCCGTATGCTTAAACGCGTCGATTGAAGCATCTAGACAAGCTAGACCTTGAATTTTTTGTTGTTGGGTCCGTGGATAACTCGCGCAGATCAAGTTTGTTACCAAAAAACGATATCTATGTTTGTTGTTTTGTTATCGATTTGAAACCTTATCGAAAACAGGTTATAAAATTATATCTCACACCTTTAGAGCTAGACCTCTCAAATTTTGCATATAGATTCATGTGAATTTTATGCAATTTATATTTTTTTTATTTATTGGATACCGGCTCTTTTTACTAATTAACCCCCCCCCCCCCCTCCCATTCACCACTCATACGTTACATATGTAGTAAATACATGCAGACTCGAGTCCAGGTGCGGTGATTTTTGTTTGTCTTTTTTTTTTTGTTTTTTTTTTTTGTTGATTTGTTTATTTATTAAATTATTTATTTATTTTTAATTTACATACATTCTAGTTGAATAAAATTTCAAAATTATAATTTAATTTTGGAAAATGTAATGTTATAAGCGAGCTATATAGCGTATTAAACAATGCAAATCGGACGGGGCTCAGGGGATCTTCTAGTCGGGCACCTCCGACTAGAGTTTTCTTACTTGTTATTTTATGAACTGGCCAGAGAGTCTCTGCTGCCGTCTCCAACATTCACTCTTGTTCACTTCCACAAAATCAAATTGCCTTATACCCTCAGGCATATTTAATAACCGACTGCTCTTCATTTCGCTGACTTCCAAACAGAATACCAAAAAAAGTAGCAAAGCTTGTAATTAACCATTTTCTGTTTGCTAAAATCGCAATCAAAAACATTTTATTGCCATCGCTCTTTGTTTATTGCCACAAATGAGCAGCAACTTATCGATCGGAAGAACGAACATAAATGCAAATTAGCAGTAAAAGTAAAAATAAATCCGAGTCGTAATTGTGAAGAGATGATTTCCAGCTCGAATTGTAATCAAACCAAAACTGAACAAAAAGAGAATTTTGGACCTCTCCGCACTAACCTTTCAAAATCGATTTATTATAAATAGGAATTTCCCAAGAATATTTCATGAGAGCAGCTTTTATTTTACCCATGGAGCACTGAGCCCTTATCCATATCCACTTACTCTCTGGCCACTTGCTCATTTCCTGTAAAGGGCTTCACTGAGGGTCCCTTGTTGCTATGCTTTGGCTATGGCAACCCTTTCCATCAGACCAGCTGCTCATAAATTCCGGGCCCCGTCAGCAAACTCGCTTACAATTTGAATTGATTACTTTTGCCCGCAGGCTTCCACGATGGCCACATAATATCAATAACTATCTAACACTCGCCTGCAACACCTACACACATATGAGCCGAGGTTCCAGCTCACCAATTTTTCATATAAATTTCTGCAATTTACAGCAAAGCTGCTGCTGCTGCTGCTGCTGCTGCCGTTGCTGTTGCCCACTTTTTCTCTGATTTTTGTATATCCTATAGAGCTGTACACATGTATATGTGCATGTGTATATTTAATCATTATCAAAACTTACTAAATTAAAATGGTCATTGGGGCCTTATTCTTTTTTTATTTTTTGTGGCTTTGTTTCGAAAGCCTTTACGAGTATTTTCAATTTGCGTGGCATGCTTTTAGGCGCGCACGTTTCATGCTCTTCCCATTTATATCAATCTATATTACTCTTTTGTGAGTGTGAGTGCGAGTGTGAGTGTGTCTATGTTTGTATGGCATTTAGTTTTGTTTAACCACGATTTTGGAGTGGAAATCGGGGAGGGTGTGCCGTATGAAATGTTTGTGAGCGGCGTTTGTGTTTGGAATATTGATTAAACCGAACCGCTGTCTCGAAACAAAGGGCAGCCAAAGCTGGAATTGAAATGGCCAACAATTGCAAGCTAGCATTTAATACTGATTGTTCACATAAAAGCTTAAACAATTACGTCAATTCAGGGGTCGCATTTGCTGGCGATCTTTTATTTTATTTATATACATATATATGTGTCCGTTATTTGTTCAGTGCAAAGTGAGGCAATTTGTATTGGAGCTGGCGGGAATGGGAAGTACGAAATGCGAAACGCGTGTATAATTAAGCGTAAATGTGCTGAGTTTAAAGTGAAATGATGAACGAATAAAACATTGACTAAATCATTTTTGCTGCGCAAATTGTGGCCCCGACGGGCGACTCTCGGCTCCCAGCTGAACTTGCCAACTCCCGGCTTTAGGCTACCCATTAGGATACGCTTTGAGGCGCTCGTTTGCGCATCCTGCTGTTTAGCCAGGCTTTCAGCAGCAGCAGTAGCACAGGCAGCAGCAGCAGCAGCGCCAAGGAAGTTGTTTGTTAAACTCAGACACTGCCTGCCGTTGGCGTCGCATGCCTCTCTTCACCGCCGCTCCATTAAAAATGCATTTATCATTTGGCATTTGAAAAGCTTCCTTCCTGTTGGCAGGCGACTGACACCTAAGACCAGCACCGCAGCCTTTTCCATCTCCGGCCATAACAGTCCAACAGTCTACTCTCGTCCATCCCATTCCCGCATTTAGCCCAAGTGCCGCAGCAGTTTAAGCAGCAGCCTTTTTTCAATGTTGCCTTTTCTTTTCTTTTCTCTTCTCCTCTCCTCTTCTCTCCTCATTCCCCCAACTCGTTGGCTCCGCTACAAATTGTATTTGTTTTCCCAAAACTTCACAAGTGCGCTGCAAAATTTGCGCAAATTTAGTTTGCAAAAGTAAAAACTAAACACACACGCAACCACACACACACATGCACAGATGTGAGTTTGTATGTGTGTGCGTGTGTGCCGCTGTGCTCTTGAGTTGAGCGAAGCTCGGGCATGTTTAAGCGTTAAACTGTTACTTCCACATGCGCGCGCACTTAGCAAGGGCGAGGCCGGAGATGAAGAGACGTGAGCGCGGCGGCGGACTGACTCCAGCTGGCCATCAATGCAGTTTTAACTAAGAGCCAAGACAAAGGCGGCCCCAAAGTGTTCATAAAATGTTCGAAGCCATAGACCAGGCCAGTTCCAAAGCCAAAGTGAAAGCGCACCGCGTCCTGTGCCCCTGAAGTAGGTCAGCAGTAAACACACAAAAACTCTTTCCCTCACACACACACACACACACACACAAACGATCAGAGCATATGGCGCCTCATTGTAAATTGCGGCCAACGGCAGGTAAAAGTTACCATCGTGTAGTGTTTGCCAACATGTGTGTGTGCGAGTATGTGTGTGTGTGCGAGGTGTACATGTCCTGTAGTTGCCATTCATGTGCAGCCGCATTGCAGCCCCTGCATAAATTTCATTAGATTTTAGCTGAGGGCTCTCCAGGCTGTCCCATTGTTTAGCCGAACAGAATTTTATGTGGAATCAATTGGCTTTCACTGCGGCCGTAAAGAAAGAAGTGAGCAGCACGACGAGGCTGGAGGCGGGCTCAGTCTCGTAAAGGGCCTCCTAATGAAGTCATAAAGAGCCGTCGACAAGTCGATGTCCATGCGTTCCATTAAGCGCACCTTGCGCCCCACATAGAAGTATGCTAATAAACGCGCTCACGCGCCATCCTGAAGCTGCCCATAAAAAAAATATAAACAGCCAACCAGGAAGAAATTTCAAAATGGCGACGGAGAGCGTCATTAATTTCAATGAGATTAATTGACCTTTTTTTAGTATAAGTAACTTCCTCAATTAGCAGTCCTTCTTCTTCGGCGTCGCCTTCATCTGTTTAGACATTAATACACCTCGCAATGCACTGTGGCACGGCGCTGAAGCCAATCTGCAGTGTAAATGCTATAAATGTTCCTTTGGGCTCGAAGGAGTCTGCCCCATTACATTTTATGCACTCTCCAATAGCCGCACCCGCCGGCTGCGAGCCGTAAAAGGCGAATGGGGCCAAGTGGCTGGCAAAAAGTATTTGCCCGCTTTAGCGCAACTTTACGTATTACGCATAACGTATACGTATACGCCTCCATGGCGTGAGTTGTGTGGGTCAAAGGCCACATGCTAAAGGAAACCACCAACCGCGTCGAGCAGACATGCGAGCAGCCGGCGCATAAACGCGACGTGTTGCTCCACAATGATAATGATGCTGGCTGAACGCTGGCTGTGTGTCTGGATGGCTTTGCGAGGACGACCAGCAAAGGGATGAAAGGACTTGCGACTTATGCTTGACAGACGTTCTCTAATGCTAACAGCTCCCCCGCTCGGCACAGTTCTCCCCCTGCCACGCCCACACGCGAGTAGACAAAAGTGCATTCTAAAGCGCTTCACGCTAATGCACCATTATCAAAAGCTGCCCTACAACACTCGTAAATCTTCACTTGCATCTGACTGCGAAGCTTTAATAGATATTTATGTGTGCTTCCATCTGTGTGTATGTGTGTGAGTGTGTGTTTGTGTGTGTGTGTTTGTAGTTGATCATGAATTATAATAAATTGTTGAACTATTAACAGCCAAAACGAACAAAGAGCCCTAACTTGAGGCGCTTTGCAATACAAGAGCAACACATGTAATCCAAGCCAGAGCCAAACAAGTCTAATCAGAACTAACAGAACTAACCATCTCAAACATCTCGTTGGCATTAGCTGAACTGCACCCAACTACTCGCAGAAGCATTCCAGCTATAGCCATCATGTAAATTACTAAATTGATTTGCATGCGAATGCAAGCATTGTGCACCAAGTTTATTCGCTTTATTCGCCTGCTTATTTGCTGATGCTGGTGCAAACTGATGTTTGCTGTGTATAATTCAACATACAGCTCTATTATCACAGATGTAATTCCAATGTGTCTAGATTAATATAACTAGCAGCACTTCAACTCAAAGACAGCTGATAGGTTATCTGTAATGCGTTAATTAAGCCTTAGAGCTTTAAAACTAGCGATGGCGCCATCGATAGAATTGCAGAATATTCATTCTTGCGATAGATTGATTAATTTTCTTCGCTCTGGATATATCGTCCCACTTGGGCGAGGGCTAAATCAACTCTTGAAACTTAACAGATCCGCTAGTGTACTGGAAGGTCATTTAGTTACTCTTTATTATGATATATGGTATGGTATTACTGGCGAAATTAATTAATTATTAATTAATTCATTTTTAAATCTATGCATTTCTTAATATATTTCGAATTTGGTTTGTCTAACATTTCGATTTATTCTGAGTAGTTTATTAAAATTTTAAGCATAACTGTATAGGTTAGTTCTAGCATTTGCTTTTAAAATATAATTTAAATTTAAATTATGTTTATTCGGGATAAAATAGATAGGTGGACAAAACCCGTTAAAAATAAACTAACTTATAACTAAGTGGTTAAGCCAAATCATTTCTATAGGGATATAAAAGATTCAATGTTTATTGAAAAAAAAATGGAATAGTTTTTTAAGTTTATCTATAAGCAGGAAAAGGATATCTGTTATCTACGTTTTTAAGTTTTTTAAAAGTAGTAGAGCTGTGTCGGTTTGCGATATTATCCGTAGGATAGCCTATCAAGTGGAGAAAATATCGATATTTATCGGCAGTTCTATTACGCCTTCAGGGAGACCTTTAAAATGCTTCAGTTTTACATTTCCAATGGACAAATCAATTTTATAGGGTATTTTTGCATCGAACACTCAATGTTGCTTCTCTGTGTTTTATTTTCTATTCGAGCAGCAGGAAACCTTAAAACGGTTCAAATTTATGTGCTGCGGAAGCAGGGACTTTTAGTTTTCTCCAGGTGCTAACAGTATGCAGCAAAGCACTGAGTCGAGTTTGGAGAAACCTCTCCAAAAGAGGCAAGCGGCAAGTCGAAAGCAATCCAAGTGCGCTTTTCGCTGGCTCAGCGAAAGTCAATTTGAAAGTCAGATCTCGCAGTGCTCTCGCTCTTTGTTTTTAATTCGCCTTCGGCTAATCTCGCACTTAGGCAAAGCGCATTGCACATGCAGCGCAATCAAATGAAGTCGCATCAAATAATGAAATTGAATTCCCATTCAGGTGCTAATCGGATTTCCTTTAGCGGCTTAATTAATCAATTCACAGGTGCTAAATAAAAGCGCACAATAGATGAACTCTCGTGCAGTTGAGCAGGCCACAACTAGAGACTTAAGCTGTTCATAACAGGCATCAAAATAATTACCTTCATCACCACATTATGAATAGTTTGCCTGCAGTGCAACACTTTTCAACTATCGACTAAGATGGGGCTGAAAGCACCACAGACACAGGAAGAGTCAGAGCTAAGCGGTGGCTTTAAATTTAATGAGGCAGCTTAGAGCCAAATAAATTATTATTCAAAACTGGAAATGAGAATACTAATTGGTGATTATCGATTCAAAATTAATTTCATAAAAAAATATTTTGCTTTTAATCTGTGGGTCCTTTGTTTGGCCAAAAGCCGAGATTCGCCTGAATTTGTTTGATGTTTCTGGTTTAGCACGCCTATTATTCGATAAATACTTTTATAATGCACTCTCAATGGCAAATAGATGGGAATTTCACACAATTATGCAATCACAATGCGCTCTTCCTCTGCACATATCATTGACTAGCATCGTGTGCGCACTTTTAGCCAGGTAATTGCTTCGTCCCGCAGCAGCGCCAATTTCTCGCTTCCTGCTAGACAGGCATCATTCCAGGGTATCTCCGGCAACTGTGCTTCGTGCCAAGATAACTGCAATAGGCAGGAAATTTGCAGAAATTCCATTTTGATGCTGCGCCATTCGAATTTTGCATGCGTAATGATTTTGTACTGCAGAGAACCCAGCGCAGCGCAGCGCAGCGCAGCGGCTGTTGTTATGCGGAATTTATCTATTGCGAATGAAAGGCGCGTGCCCCACCACAGCCACAGTCATAGTCATAGCCATAGTCATAGCCATAGTCATAGCCATGGCTATAGAAATGGCCATTCGAATTGTATAAATGTGGATGGCGTTAATTTCACAATCCGACACAGCAAGCGGATGCTCATTTCAATTTATTTGCGGTTTGTTATAGGGCTATATATAGATCTATTTAGCGCTGGGGCTGTTTAGGCTGCAATTCATTTAGGCAAATATTTCCTTTTTGGAACAGAGCGCTTTGTACTGGGTGTTGGCCCCAGTAACGCAGCCCGCGGCGCGGAAATGATAGATCGGCCTACCGCACATATAGTTCTCGGCGTAGTTGCAGGTCAGCTTGAAGTAGGATGTATCCTTGGCCACGTAGCGCAGTCCGGCGCAGCCAACGTGCGTGTTGTTCTCGACGGCCATCACCGCAAAGTGGCTAAAGGGTCTGTCACAACGGCGGATTGAACGAATTAAGAGGTTAATTTGGGAGCGGGAAAGCTGGGCACTTACTGATGCAGGTAGGGCTTAATGGCGGAGCATGGATTGTGCTCCACATCCGCAGCTGTCATCTTGCGGCTGCTGTTGGTGTGCTCCGACCACCAAGTGTTGGCGGCGATGTTGATGAGCTGGGGATACATCTTCTCCAACAGCTCCTCGTCCACCAGGCGCGTCATGTTGAACATCTGCGGAAAAGAGACTTTCAGATCAGTCCGACTTCAGGCCCTTGCACTCCCTACTCACAATGATGTTTTGGCCAGAGTTCTTGAAGTTGGCCGTGTTGTGGCAATCGTCTTGCTTTGCCTTGCACATGCGCACATTGTAGCTAGCCAACGTGGCCAACTCCTCGCTCCACTGCATCACAACCATGCGCGCAGCTCTTGGCAGGGTCATGTTCCGGCCGTTGGCCAAGCGCTGACGGAGCTCGTTGTGGGCCTTGAGAATATTGTCAAGGTAGTTTGTGAGATTCACTACCTTGCTCTGGCGAATATTGCAAGCTTTGTTGATGTCCTGAAATTCACACGATATTTACGTAAGCTGTGAGCAGCTCTTGAAGTGCAATACTCACAGTCGACGGCTTGTCACAGGCAATGTGTCGCTTGCCCCTGGGACAGAGCTGCTGCACGCAGTACTGATTGTTGGGTCCTGGCGGCAGCTCGTCATGGGCAGCGACCAGGAGAAAGTACATTGCACAGAGCGTAGCAGGGAGCGAAATTAGCACATTCATCTTGATTCACTAGCTAAATGGAACAGTGGCTAAATAAATCCTCACCTGACTGTTTTATAGCCGAACGGCGCTGGCAGCACTCAACATTGACTGTGTTCAAAAGCAGCTGTCAGTTGGCCAACTCTGGCTAATTCCGAAGTCTGTTTTAATCGATGATTAAGCTAATTGTTTAATCATTACCTGCCATCTACCTTAAATACAATCGTCAGCAAAGAGATGTCTTGTAACTTACGGTAACATTAACTATTCATATCTTACAGATAATTAATGTAGAGTGCATAAAAAATAATTATAAAATAAACTTAAAATAGAAAAATTCTATTTCATTTTTATTTATTATTATTATTATTAATAATAGTTGTCTTAGTGGATTATAAAATATGGAAAATATCTTCAACTTTAAAATGGTATAAATAATTTATATTAAAACTTATTATCTAGTGGGATATTGCTTCATTTTAATCACTTCTTGGAGGCTATTTGACAGTGACATCATTAGTTTTTCGATATGGTTGTTGTCAAGTCCGCAGCAGTCATGATTCAATGCATCTCTCAGAAGGCTTTGCGTTGATGTGGTGTTTTTATACCCTGAGCCCATTGAAAATGGGAAATCAGGGTATAATGGTTTTGTTAAATGTATGTAACAGGCAGAAGGAGGCGTGTCAGACCCCACAAAGTATATATATTCTTGATCAGGGCGACGAGCTGAGTCGATTTAGCCCTGTCCGTCTGTCCGTCCGTCCGTCTGTCCGTCTGTCCGTCCGTCCGTCTGTCCGTATGTTTGAACGCGTCGATCTCAGAACGTAGTTGACCTAGAGACTTGAATTTTTTTTGTTGGGTCCGTGGATAGCACGCGCAGGTCAAGTTTATTACCAAAAAACGATATATATTTTTGTTGTTTTGTTATCGATTTTAAACCTTATCGAAAACAGGTTATAAAATTATATCTCCCACACCTTTAGAGCTAGACCCCTCAAATTTTGCATAAAGGTTCACGTGAACTTTATGCAATTTCTATTTTTTTATTTTTTGCGTACCGGCTCTTTTTACTAATAACCCCCCCCCCCTCTCTCCAACTCGACCCATTGAGAGTCTGTTGCAAATATAACCATGTGCCGAAAGTTTCATCAAATTCCGTTAAGTCAGCCCCGATTTATTAAACAAAACGTTTAGCCAATAATCACACGCACGTGGCAAGCAGCGAAGCGCAGCAAAAAACATTTACACATACACATACATTGAAACGTGCAAGCGCGTCTACTATGCATATGCACAAATACATTCAAGGCCATCCATTCTAGCATATTCTTCAACCAAATCTGTGTTTGAATTGTGTTTGCATTTTCAGCCGCTTCTGTAGTTTTGTATTTCGCCCTTTACACGCATACATTCATACATTCAAACAGACCACCGTTTTTGTATGTACAAGTTAACACATAACACTTAATATAGGATATTTCATAAGTTTATAACTAACCCTCGCTATCGCGTGCTTCTTAAGTTAAGGAACAGCCCTCGCAATTGCGACACTGCATACTTTGTATCAGCGCGCTATAGCTGCAATGGTCAGCGGCGGTAACCGGACACTTTTGTTTTGATGCAAGAGCTTCCGTTATTGCCTAAGACTTTGCTGAGTCGGCTTGCCGACCATGACATTGTGGCGTAATGCCAGTTTTGGCTTAGCTTAAGTGAAATATTCTGTATATTTAGAAGTTTAGTTTGAATACAGCGCTCTTCCAGTAAGTCGCTTAAATAAATATTCACTCCGGCACTTAGCCGTTAAATAATTTGTTTTATTGTCTGAGCCCGAGGCCAGCAATAAGAGGCACAGTTCGCCTCTCAACGTAATCTTCATCCAGAACAGGACTGGAAAGTATATAATTGGCGCCCAACTAGTGGTCGGACTCCACAACCAACAGCAATTAAGACAGCAGCGCGGGAGCTGCGAGTGACCAAACATATAAATAAATTTATTTTTTGTGTTAGTTGAATCATGTAAGTGGATACTCTAGCCAAAATTTTTAAAGTCTTAATTTTTTATAAAAATTAGTTAATACTTGTGAGTATTTTATATTGCAACAGATCATAATTAATAACAGTAATCTGAACCAGGTTTCTGAAACACGTGAGAGTAACTGCCTTGAGGATTCTAGTTAAAACAATTTATCATCCAGATCGTTAGTAAAATTACCTTGTGTTACTTTCTGTGTGTCTAAAATTGTGCTGTATCAATGCATACAGTTCTCGTGATTCAGAGCCACGTCGTAATTCGACCCATCTTTTGACGCCCCTGCAGTTTCCCCCCCATTAGGTAAAATGGATCCAGATCAGCTTAGGGAAATAATAAGGTCGGCTGTCAGCAATGCTTTAGCTGAACAGGCCGCTGCAAACGAGCAGAGGGAGCGAGCATTGACTCAAAGAATTAATGAGTTGGCTCAACAAATAGCAGCAGCAAACGTTGCCGCCCCACGAGTAGTAGCATATGCTGCTATAGAAATTAGAAACGACATTCGCTGTGACGAGCCACTAGATGCCGTCAAATGTTTACCTGACTTTGCAGGAGTACAGGAAGCTTATGTATCTTGGAGGCAGGCAGCATTAGCAGCTTACGAGATCTTCAGACCACATAATGGCAGTTCTCGCCATTACCAGGCTGTTATCATTATAAGAAGCAAGATCAGGGGCCCCGCAGACGCGGTGCTGGCCTCATTTGGTACTGTATTGAATTTTGATGCGATAATAAATCGCCTAGATTTCACATACAGTGACAAGAGACCAATTCATGTCATTGAACAGGAATTAGGTACCTTGAGGCAAGGTGGCCTGTCCCTGCTCCAGTATTACGACGAGGTAGAGAAGAAACTCACTCTTCTCACTAACAAAGTTAGCATGTCATATGAGCCGGCTTTAGCAAAGGGCCTATGTGAAAAATTCCGTGACGATGCGTTGCGTGTGTTCATATCGGGTCTCAAGCGCAGTCTTACAGATGTGCTCTTTGCAGCAAAGCCCAGAGACTTGCCTTCAGCGCTAGCTCTTGCGCAAGAGGTTGAGTCAAATCATGAAAGGTACACATTCGCGGTTAATTTCGCAAGAAATCTAGAGGACAAAGAGCGCAGGCCGCATGCAAAAGCGCAGGGTCACCAACAGGAAAGGCATTCGCAACAAGCCGAAATACAAACTATCGGTACCAAGAATCCACACTTCAGCAAGCAAAGCAAGGCCCCAGTGCAGACTGACCAACGAAGCAGCAGGCAGCACAATAGTAATGGCGCACCGGTGCCCATGGAGGTCGATTCTTCCTTCTCAAGGGTATTGCAGCCCACTCAGGCCCCCGCTTACGCGAATAGGAAGAACCCCGCATCCAACCGCACAGGTGGTCAGGGAAATCAACAAAGATTGAATCACGTCACGCAAGACGCGGGACAGGGAGCAGAGGTGTACGCTGATGCCGCCTCTAGCGCAGCGGCACAAATCAATGACGATGCTAGTTATGACTCTGATACCCTCAATTTTTTAGGAGTAAGTCCCTGCTACGCTCAGACGATACTCAGAGCTAGGGAGAACGCAAATCGGCAGAATAGGGTCTTTGACGTTGGTGACAAAGTTTTGGTCAAGTCCAACCGACGGATCGGAAACAAACTCACACCTTTATGTGATGAGAAGGCAGTGGAAGCAGACCTGGGGACCGAGGTCCTCATTAGAGGGAGGGTGGTCCATAAGGACAACCTAAGGTGACTCCCTTGTTTTTTTTGAACACCTGTTTTTAAGCCACTAGGCAAACTCGTATAAGTTAGATATAGTTGTTCAACTTACTTTTAGCCACTTGGCATAATTTTTATAAACTTTCTTTGTGGTGGGTACACCCGATGCCGACGATTTAGAGCAGACTAGGTTTACTGAAATGCAATTGATAAATGCCAATAATAGACAAATAGAAATAAACACTAGAGTTCAAGATCAGCTTAACCAGTTAACAACCACTTAAATTCACTTAAATTCTCAAGATAGCCAAAAACTCACAAGTTGACAGTAGCCATTTATTTGAAACACTACTGTCTAGAAACAGAATGCTGACGATGGAGTTGCAAAATTTAATGCTTGCTATTACTCTTGCGAAGGCTAACATTGTTAGCCCAAACATTTTGGACCGCTAAAATTTGAAATCAATTTGGCTAGAGGAACCCACCAACACTCCCATAGGAGATCTTATGTCCGTTGCGTCCGTAAAAGTTCTCCAATCGATTAACACTATACATTATATAATTAAATTCCCAAAGATTAAAAAAGCTTGCAGAAAAATTACGATTTATCCTGTCGTCCACAAGAACTTCATACTGCGATAGCTTGACAACGTCATAGCCGAATGCGATAGAGAAACCCACACACTGCAGAGTTGCGCCGCTTCACCTGGAGCCACATTTTGTCGTCTGGCATTAGAGAGTTCATGTACCAAACAGCTCTATGTAGGTGGCACGGCACACTGCGAGATCCAGCCGAGCAACCTGGAAATAATCACCCATGTAGATGACGGAATCATCATCCTCAACCACGGGTCCGCAAGGATTCAGGTGGACAACGGCACTGAAATCCAGGTACAAGGCACGCATCTCATCACGTTCGGAGACCGAGTCGCAATTAACGGGACTCTGTTTTACAATCACAACAACGTACGCAATAGAGTCCCAGGTATTGCCAATTCTCCCTTGCTGAACATCACTGCCACCCAAGATGTCCTCAGCCTCCCTTACCTTCATCGTTTGAATGAACGTAATCTGGAGGTGATACAGCAGTTCGAGAAAAACGCCGGAACTGATCAGGCTTATCGTGTGGCATTCATTATTGGAGCCATATGCTGTGCTCTAATCTGCATTGGCCTCACTCCTAGTCGATTCATCGGTGCAAAGAAGTCCGCAAAGCAGTTACGAGAAGTCGTCGCCGGGATTGGGTCGGCCGAGGGCGGCCTCATACTTGAAGGGGGAGTAGTTAACACATAACACTTAATATAGGATATTTCATAAGTTTATAACTAACCCTCGCTATCGCGTGCTTCTTAAGTTAAGGAACAGCCCTCGCAATTGCGACACTGCATACTTTGTATCAGCGCGCTATAGCTGCAATGGTCAGCGGCGGTAACCGGACACTTTTGTTTTGATGCAAGAGCTTCCGTTATTGCCTAAGACTTTGCTGAGTCGGCTTGCCGACCATGACATTGTGGCGTAATGCCAGTTTTGGCTTAGCTTAAGTGAAATATTCTGTATATTTAGAAGTTTAGTTTGAATACAGCGCTCTTCCAGTAAGTCGCTTAAATAAATATTCACGCCGGCACTTAGCCGTTAAATAATTTGTTTTATTGTCTGAGCCCGAGGCCAGCAATAAGAGGCACAGTTCGCCTCTCAACGTAATCTTCATCCAGAACAGGACTGGAAAGTATATAATTTACACATACACACACATTCATATGCGCGCATTTCAGCATATTCTAAGAATCACAATTGCGATTGATCTGCTTCTTTAGTTTTGTGTTTGTCACATATCGCCTTGTAGTACTACTTTGCGTTTTGCCAACAAGCAACGCAATACTGGTGTGGTGTAGTGGATAGACGCAAAGCGCATAAACGAAAAGTCCCGAGTTCGAATCTCAGTGACGACAGCTTAACTTTTTAAATTTTTTTTTTAATTTTATAAACATGAGGTGGTTGTGCTAGTTGAGATCATGCGCTCTAACGTTACATATTTAGTAAATAGATGCAGGTTCGAGTCCAGGTGCGGTGATGTTTGTTTTTTTTCTTTTCTTTTTTTTGTTTATTTGTTTATTTATTTAATTATTAATTTATTTTTGATTTACATACATTGTAGTTGAATTAAATTTCAAAATTATAATTTAATTTTGCAAAATTTAATGTTATATGCAAGCTATATAGCGTATTAAACAATGCAAATCGGACGGGGCTCAGGGGATCTCCTAGTCGGGCACCTCCGACTAGAGTTTTCTTACTTGTTGAACTTTCATTTCAAGTATATTTACTCATGCTCTGGTATCCAAGCAAATACTAATAATTTACAAATAATAAAGAATAATAAATAAACTTCTAGTATTTAAACTTATATAGATAGCAAAATAACAAGAATTTGTATACAATTTTATTATATAATTATTAATATTCATTTGCAAAAAGAATGGTTTCTATAAATTGCTTAGCTTAAGAATTACTACCATAAAATCATGAAAAGACACTTTTAAAGTTTCGAACTAAACTGAACAAATGCTTAAAAATATTATTTAAAACTAAAAACAATTAATAATAAATAATAATAAAATTTTCGGCATTATAAGTATGTACGGTAATTTTAATTGTTTATTGTTTTAGTTTGGCATCTTAAACATTATTTTATGAGGAACTTCTCTCAAAAAACATCGATATTATAAGATGAACTCTTCTTCTTTAAACAAGAGTAAGAGACATATGTATGTTAATATGTCTCTTACCCTTCTATATTAACAACAAAATTAATAATATATATATTTAAAATACGAGTTAAGTCTTTATTTGAATTGAAAATGCTTTTACAATCTTCAGTATCAGCATTAAAACTACGGATACAAATATTGACTGAGGGTTCTTAGGTTTACGTTAAGCATTGCGGCTCATATGTATAAGTTAATGATAATAAAAATTTTGACAAGTACACTTGGCCCTCGCTTACGTTCCTAGAAATCCTCGTGTTAAGCGAAATCGTGTTAAGCTAAACTCGGATTCAATACAAAATAAGGGGTTACGTTCTCAAAATTCAAAATTGGCAGAAAAAAAATGTTATTATTCAAGTTTGGTCTGTTTTTATTAAAGTTTCATACATTTGTTCAAAATTAACGAAAAGTTATTATGTATATGCCTTTAATAAATGCATAACATTCATATTTTCCAAATTAAAAAAATTAAATAAAACAAGTAAGAAAACTCTAGTCGGAGGTGCCCGACTAGGAGATACCCTGAGCCCCGTCCGATTTGCATTGTTTAATACGCTATATAGCTTGCATATAACAATAAATTTTTCAAAACTAAATTATAATTTTAAAATTTTATTCAACTAGAATGTATGTAAATTAAAAATAAATAAATAATTAAATAAATAAACAAATCAACAAAAAAAGAAGAAAATCAAAAATCACCGCACCTAGACTCGAACCTGCATCTATTTACTACATATATAACGTTAGAGCGCATCATCTCAACTAGTAAAAAGAGCTGGTATCCGAAAAATAAAAAAATAGAAATTGCATAAATGAATGAAAATGAATCACATGAATCTATATGTAAAATTTGAGGGGTCTAGCTCTAAAGGTGTGGCAGATAGAATTTTATAACCTGTTTTCGATAAGGTTTAAAATCGATAACAAAACAACAAAAATATATATCGTTTTTTGGTAACAAAGTTGACCTGCGCGTGCTATCCACGGACCCAACAACAAAAAATTCAAGTCTCTAGGTCAACTACGTTCTGAGATCGACGCGTTCAAACATACGGACGGACGGACAGACAGACAGACGGACAGGGCTAAATCGACTCAGCTCGTCGCCCTGATCAAGAATATATATACTTTGTGGGGTCTGACACGCCTCCTTCTGCCTGTTACATACATTTAACAAAACCATTATACCCTGATTTCCCATTTTCAATGGGCTCAGGGTATAAAAAGGTGCTTCATATAATTAATTAAACTTAAGTCGTCGTTCGATGACCGGATCTGAATTTAAGAAGCACGATTCCAAGCTGCTTGAATATGCGAATCCTTCTTGGATATTTTGCATTCCTGTAAGAACGAGGTTTTTAGCGTGTTAAAGCAAATGGGAGCAAATTTGTAGCCGTGTAAGACCGAGTTCGTGCTAAAAGAGTCCGTGTTAAGCGAGGGCCAAGTGTACTCAGTTTTTGATTGATTCCTTGATCTGAGTGTTACGGCACATAAGTTGTCTGATTACAGACTATTTATCTAAGTCCAAAAAATACTTAAAGATACTACTAAAGATACTTACTATAAAGATGTCTTCATTATGAGCATCTTCAAACCAAGTTTTGCGGTCTTATTATTAGTTTTATACATTTATTGAAAAACACTTAACATTTTTCTCACTTCTGTATATCATCCAGTTGTCTCATGCATCCGGTTTTGGTCGAGCTATAGTTTCATATGCTAGAGTGAGACAGCTACTTAGCTTAGTTTTGTACCATAGGACTGTTAAAGCTAGGTATGACAATGTTAATAGCAGAGGCATTCCCATTGCTACAGTAACTGATGATATATAACAACCAACAACAATGTGTCTTTAAGGTCTTTGAAGCGGGAGTAGACTTTAAAGTGCTCGATACTTCAAATCGCTTATCATACTCGCAATTGGGCTACCAAAAATACGGAAGATACTTGAAAAAAGTATGTTACCAGCGAAGTGCTGCCACACTCTCTGCTGATGTTCTTGCTATCTTATTTGCTGTCGATTTTAACGCTCGACTGCCTGAGCCGGCAGTGTTGAGGGCTACGCCCCCAGTCCTGTTCGAGTTTCAAAGGCCACGAGATGTCGTTGGGAAACATTAAGTGACACTTCGTGATTGTAAAGAGAAGCCAACAAAATTTGCAGGGATGGCTTCAATGCTAATAACTTAGCAGCGCACAATTGATTAGAGCAAAGGTCCTTGGCACAAGCCCTTCAGCTGCTCAGACGCCGAACTGAAACGCTACTCCGCCTCCTCAGACTCCTATGCCCCTCGCCTACGATTACAATAATTGTCTAACAACGGCAACTGATGCTCAGCAGCTGATTTGTCTAATTGGTTTTGCCCAAGCCGGGTTAATTAGGCATGCCTGCACGAGGAAGCCTGTTTCGCTGCTTGTCCATGCCCGGGCTAGTCCGTGGCCGACTTGAAGTTTCTCAGTTGCTCCATGGAAAGATAAATGCTAAAATTATGCATAATTATTCATATAGGGAAAGTTGCGCGTGCACCCGTCAAGTTTTGGTTGCGTTGCCTTGTTTAGTAGGTTGTAAATTTTAATGCAAAAAAAGATAAACGAAGGGCACAACATTTTTGTGTGATTTATTGCTTCGGGCGAGTCATGTGAAGGGCCATGCATTAAACAACAGACAGGGGCCAGCCTCTGGACAGTCGTGCCTCCCGGAAACCAGAGGCACAGCCGGAATCAGAAGTATTCGGAGCCAACGCCCGAGGCACGCGCTGCACCTGTTGCCTGCCCGCTTCTGGCCCGCCTTTCCCCGCCACCCACGTCCGTTCGCCTGTGCCATAAAGTCAGTTTGTCTGGCAAATTTATGGCTTAATACGTAACCTCAATACAATTTTTTCCTACTTTGTATATAATTCATTTTTAATAGAGAAGCAAACGTGGATTGCGCTCAGCTTTGTAGTTCATGCTTCCTTCTTCTTCCTACTTCTTCTGGCCACATAAACTGAGCTCGCTCCTTTGTTATCGGCCGCTTAATCTTGTTAACGTTGCGCATTTATAATGTCATTATCGAGTCAAAGGATGCAGATGCTGCTGCATGGGGCGCCCTCTGAGATCTGGGCAATGCATCTTCGCGTTTCCTCCGAATTGCCGCTGCCTGAATTTCACAATTGAATAATCAAGCGTAGTGGCATTGTTGTAACGGTCCTTTGTCTAAGCTGATTTATTGTTTGGACAGGTCGCAATAAATTAAATCGGCTTGCGCTAATATTTGCCTAATAAAATTGATGCAAACACATTGCGGATTTCGGAATACCCTTGTCAAAGGATTGGGCTTTAGTTTGACTTTGATCAGAAGCCGTCGCTGTCGTTTCCTCTGTCGCTGTCGCCGGCCCATCAATATGCACATAAAGTTTAATATTTTTCGCAATTCACCGAATCCTGTTACAATAAGCCTTAATTTTATGCAAATCTCGTCAAAGTACCCACAATTCCTGCCTCCCTCCACCCGCCACCTCACGCCTTCCGCTCTAACACCCGTGCTGAGCTTAGCTCACTCAATCCGCTCCGCAAGTCGTTCGAAAACTTTTTAAGCATCGCCGTGAAAAACTTGTTCGTGTCCTGCATGATAAAAATGTGTCAACTACGCTGAGATACTCTCAACTTGAACTCGCAGCAGAGCAAACTCGTCGTAGTCGCGGCCTTTAAGAACTCCACAGTCGTTAACATGGAAAATACAGTGCATTATCAACACAACTTTCCTGTCTTTCTTTTCAGGTTAGTCACTCTGTAACATAATTTAAATTAATTATGCTGTTAAATGGCAGAAGCAGCTTCGTTTGACACATTATTCAAATGAGCAAGTTTGACTCAATTATTAAATTATAATATGTATATACATAAATGTCGCATCGTTATTCAATATTTCCATTTATGTCGACATCTGCAGTAAGATGTCCCATATAAAGTTCCATCGCTAATAGGAGAAGTGATAAAAGAGACGACAGCTTCTGCGTAATTCGTATGTCTCTTACTCTCTTCTATCCGCTTCTTTTTGTGTCATTTGTCTCAACTTGAGACTCTCAAGTGATTTTTGCAAGTCCAACAGATTTGTCCTGTCTGCGTAGCCGCGACAAGACAATGTATTAGAGTGAGTGAGACAAATAGAGTGCGTAGCTGAGAGGCTTCAAAAAGACATATGTATGTATGTACATGTGTATTTATTGTAGAGCATGATTGCGAAGCTCGAGGCATTCTTCAGTGAATCTGAGAGACAAATGTTAACGGCGAAAAAAATGCGAGGCAGGCGAGACGATGAACAAAATGGAAGATAAGCGTAGATTTAAATTAACATGCTATATCTACATAATATTGTACATACATACGTATGTCTGTCTGCACATGCTTGTATTATATGATAAAATATGTATGTATATATGCATAGCAGGTAATTTTTGGTTCTAGCTTCTGTTGTTTACTTTTGCCCTCAATCAGACTTCATTGGGACTCACTCTTTGCTTAACTTACTTTTGGGGCACTACACAGACTAGACTCTATACTCGCTACATTGAATTCATTCCTCATTTCATAAAACACATCTCGTTTAAAGCGCGATTATGTTAATATTTGTTGTCTGAACCCCATGCGCAATAAAATACGAATTCTTAATTCAGTTTTTTCTTTGCATTTCGTACGTTTTCATGCGCGCGAGCTTTAAAGCAGAGCGGAATATGCAAATTTTTGTGTTATTTGTCGCATTCAGCGTGGTGAAAGTATTTTTGTATGCGAGTGCATTGTTCTTGCACATATATTTTAGGCTAGCGCACATCAACACTTTTGAATACAAACTCACACACACATACCTATGCACATACACAACACATGCATAAGCAGCTATGGCTTTATTTGGGTGAAGGCCGTTCGTATGCCAAAAACCAGCAACAAAGCTGGACTAAAAAAAAAAGAAAAAAAAAACAAGAAGAGAAATAGAGCAACTTGGCAACACAACGCAAATCTGAAAATTAAATGCAATTTAGTGCAGCAAAGTGGCAACGCACACAACTAAAGAGGCAAACAAACAGAAACGCACACACGCCGACACATCTACACACACATGCTGAGATGCCTGGGCTGTGGAAAAAGCTTTAAAAATCAACACAAGCATCAGGTTTCATGTAAGCAAAACAACACAACAACAAACCTAATAAAGAGAAAACGTTTCACATTTTGCTTTTATCGAATTTGAATTCCACTTTGTAAATGATTTTTTCTGCTTTTTGTATATGCTCAGAAATTACACAATTCATTTTTGGCATAACATGTCAATTTGTATGCCTAATGCCGAGCCCTGGAGTATGAGATTGCAGGGGATTGACGGAGGCAGGCAGCAATTCATGTTCTTTTCGAAATAGTAAACAAAATGTGCCAGCTTAGACGCGCTTACATTGCCATTAGGCTCAAGAGCGGAACAAATCAGCAGCTGAAAAGAGCAAAAGGGCTGCAGATGCCAATGCCAATGCCAATGGAAATGCCGATAAGATCCAAGTGATTGGAAAGGCCAGCTTAACATTTTGTATAGGAATACTCAATCGTTGTACATTTTTTCACAATATATGTAGCAGGTCTATTAAATATATTTCTTTCTCTTGATTACAATCAGATGAGTACAAAATATATTGTGCACTGTCTGCTTATTAGAGTTCAGCGATGTCAATATATCGTCTTGATTTGTGGTAAGCTGAAGCAACGTTTGCAAGGAAAAGAAAAATATAGTATCTTAACACATAAAATAATACTATATACTTATATGAACTTATTTCTTCATTAGCTAAAAAAATCATCTTCATAATGGTAAACTTTGTAACAATCTCAAGAACTTTTTTTCACACATGAATTAATAAATACTTATTTTTATTGCACTTCATAATATGAAAATTCAACTTCTTCACTTTCGATTTCATTTCAATTTCCTCATTTATCCTTATCTACTACCATTTTAATGGTGTATAAAACCAATCGTTTTTTAAGAATTAAAATTTCACTTTTGTTTTTTTTTTTTCGTAATAAAAATTTTAATTTCTATTATACTTATTTTTATTTAATAAATAATAAATAAATAAAGGAAGATACGGATAAGAGCTGATAATTCATCCGATGAAGCCATCGATAGTATCGGGATCCACTGTCAATGTTTTTTCCAGCTTTACTAATTATACATACATTTATTAATGTAGCCAAATACTACTGTTAAAAGACTGACACTACCATTCAATCAAAAGCAATAGATAAGGTAAGGTATATTTTTTAAAACATATTTATTTTTTAAAACATATTTATTATTTACAAGATGACTGGTATTAGTGAAGATTGAGTTCTGTATTACTGTAAACGCGAATTGGAGTAGCCATTGTGAACCAGTCAAATGTCGACTGCGACACATCTAACATTCAAAACACATCAGGACTTGTGAGCTTGTGACATTGCATCAAAAATTCATTCAACGACTTGTCGTTTGCGTGCAGACTTTTTTTAAGCCCTTCGCCTTTTACAATCAGCGCGCAAAGCGAGGAGCCTGGGCTAAAAACCCTGAATTGAAGATGCAAATCTTTGACAAAGCTCGAAAGTGCAAAGCAAACAATATAAATATTACGCTACAGCAGCAGCAGCAGTGGCAATGCTGAGGACTAAGGCCGAAGGCGAACTGAATAAATTGTAGCGCACTTTGGAGCCGTAATAATTGCAAAGCAAGTGACAACAAGTCTTAGCCGTTTGCTTACCAGGTAAAAGTTTGGAGCTGCAGCTTCTCGGCATGGTGCGTCTTTGGCTCTTCAGTCAGCTAATTGGCTAAATAAGTCCTGTTTAACTTGTCAAATTCATGGAACGCTTGAATAATAACGAATTCGCCACCAGCGCCCGATGCGAAGTATAATTGCCATTTTAAAGCGACAACCATTGCGCAATGAGCCTGCGAGTGTTGGCTTCTCTAAGCCAACGTTTCACAATGCGGCGCTATCTACTGGCTCTGCGGTCTTCACAATGTCCATGGTCAAGTCCGCTTACCCGCTTCCATTGTGGCTTTGTCTGCGGCGAGTTTTTATTGCGTTTTTGCTTTTCCTTTGACACGATTGTTGCTTAATCTTTAGTGTTTACCAAAAATTATACCCCGAGGACCATTACAAAATGAATTGCATTATGAGAACTGCGCACGACGCGCCCCGATGCTCTGAAGCTTTAAGTCCGCGTTTCGCTTGCGCCTGCAAGTATGCAATATAAATTAAACCTATTCCATCGCCATTAAGACCCTTAGACGGAGGCACTTAAAAGGGATAAGCGGAAATTAGATCAAAGGAAAAATAGAATAAATATTTCAACAGATTTATAAAAGTTATTTGTGATTGAATTCAAGTGGTACTCTTTTTATACCCTGAGCCGATTGAAAATGGGAAATCAGGGTATAATGGTTTTGTTAAATGTATGTAACAGGCAGAAGGAGGGGTGTCAGACCCCACAAAGTATATATATTCTTGATCAGGGCGACGAGCTGAGTCGATTTAGCCCTGTCCGTCTGTCTGTCTGTCCGTCCGTCCGTCCGTCCGTCTGTCCGTCCGTCCGTCTGTCCGTCTGTCCGTATGTTCGAACGCGTCGATTGTAGCATCTAGACAAGCTAGAGACTTGAATTTTTTTTTTTGTTGGGTCCGTGGATAGCACGCGCAGGTCAAGTTTATTTCGTATGAACGATAACTATTTTTGTTGTAATGTTATCGATTTTAATGCTTATCGAAAATACGTTTTTAAGGCGTAGTTTATGTATCGTTTGAGCTAGAGACTTCAAATTTGCTGTGTAGTTATGTCTAATGAATACGGAGATTACGTAATCTTTAAATTTTGGATGCCACGCCCCATTCGCCCCCAATAGCCCCTATTTGTGAAAGGCGCAAATTAAATACTAGAGACTGTGCTTTGGCAAATACAAATATATGAATGCCATTAATAAGTTGTGAAAGTTTGATGCACTTAGTCCATCGCTAAGAAAAGTTATTAAGCAAATAAGTTCCCGTAGTAATGCCCACATTGCAGCCCAAGCGCAGTCGCTGCGTCAACTGCGCAGTTGGCAGAGCGCGCGCTTATGCGTGCGTGCATATGTGTGTGTATGTGTTGTTTGTATGTATGCATAAAAAAAACGTTGAATGATTTGATATTTGGCTCTTCACAGGGCTCAGGGTATCCCCTAGTCGAGCAGTCTCGACTAGAGCCCTCTTACTTGTTATTGTTTAAATTACCCAAGTCATCTCAAAACTAAGCTAATGGAGGTACAAAACTATAATTGCGAATGCTTGTGTCCAAGTCTAAGACCTACTTTAAAGTGATTCCAAAATAAATAATATTAGTAATTATATATGCCAAGCGACTAACGAACCAAACCAAATTTTTCATTCAGGAATTTTTTAAAGTTAAGTTATTAAGTAACTTAATTAATCCCTATTCTGTTCTGTTCTACAACACTTAAAACTCTTAAGATCTTCTTAGCCTTGATGATTAGCCTGATTAGATGATATGGTATTGATATTCAAGCTACAGGTCTATTTGCCCATATCGGGCCAATGAATTCTGCGACTGTAAGATTCGCTGAATTATAGCTACAGGACCATCGATAGTGGTTACAACAAAATGTGTTTTGAATTCATTATACCCTGAACCAATTTAAAATAGGAAATCAAGGTATAATGGCTTTATAAAGTGTGTGTAAGAAGAAGGACGCTTGGCAGACCCCACAAAGCCTTCAAATTTTGCAATAAATTCATGTGAATTTCATACAATTTATATTATTGTTAATTTTGGAGTAATCTGCAATTCGTGGCTTCTCTTGAGATCACCGTCGCTCCTGTTTGCCTTCAGCTACTGATTGATTATTGTTTCATAAAACTCAATATATTTATTTTATATTCAATTTAAGGAATTTCTACACTCCCCTATAGTCGCGCCACTCTTCAAACAGCTTTCCGATTATATGGTGTTTGCACAAATATTGGTTTACACATTACACAATGAGCGAGACAATAAAAAAATATATATATTCTATCCGTAACAAATTTCTATAATAACACATAAAAAATAAAAACGAGTATCTTAAATGAACTTATTTTACACCAGTGGATAATATGCATCTGCATGAATACATTCAGATCGTACACCACAGTACTGTATAGCAGTATAGTGTTCTTAAAATACTGCACTCATTTTTTGTTGTGCAGTATTTTCCAGTGTCAGAAGAATCGAGTTCAACATTTCTACTAAATATCTAATAAACATTCTTGTGCCTAACTTAACATAAAATCAAACCGAAACTATGATCAGGAGTGCACGTGATTAATCTCAGATACACGCATACATGCAAGTTGTATACACACACATTCACACACACTGTATACACCTACTCACTGCATATGCCTTATCACATTGTTGGCAGTTATTAACCGTTATTGCTGTTAAGCTGTTGTTGCTGTAGTTGTTGTTGTCGCCGGTGTTATCGTTGCAGTGTTGTTTATAACATGACCAGGTCATTGTTGCAGTCCGGTGGTAGCCGCTGGGAGCCCAGCTATTAGTTGTTTTATGAGCACACGATACTATCAGCTGGAAGTGGGTGCAGTGGGCCGCTGTGCAGTGAGCGCAGTGCACGGCAGTGGCTGGGTAAATTCGATGCATAATTTTGCACTCAATTATAATGGATGGCAACGCCTGCGCCGCCTGGATAATAATGTGGCAGCTTTGGCGCTTCAAGTGGCGCCGGCTTGCATGAAATTAAGAAATTGTGTCACAGTCCTCTATGCACGGCAGTGCGATTAAGATGTAGCTCGCACGAATTAGCATTGAGTGTGTCTAATCAGTCGATCAGTCGAAGACCCTGCGTCGCCGCTGCGCGCGCTGCCCGACTCGAGGCTCTATCTGCTTGAGAGTTTGGGTCAAGTGGCGTGCGACTGGGTGCGATTTGGGTTAAGCCATTGCATATTAAAAAACATTTCAAGCGTTTTATTGCCGCACAGAAATGAATTCAACTTTGAGCGATGTTGGGCGTTGAAGTTGCAACTCCAAAGCCGCCAACTGGCAACTTTGCGAGCGCAACTCGCCCGAGCCGGAAGCAGCACGACTGTGCAACCTGCACATGGATGATTGAAACTTTTTCGATTTTATACTCATAATTTTGCATTGCTAACACAACAGCCCGCAGGGCAACACTCACTCAGCAGTCAGCAGCGAGCAGAAAGCGGCGAGTGTCCAACTTTGTTCGAAATTAGCATAATTATTGTGCCATAAAGTTGAGCTTTGCCAATGGCAATAAGACTGCTAATGCTGGGTTCTATATGCAAATGCAGCACCCGCTCTCCTACGCTGAGCATCTGTGGCCAGGTTCAATATTCCACTGCTCTCGAGAGGGGCTGGACTCCGGCCAGCGGGGAGCGCCAACATAATGTTACATATCGAACGTGTCGGAAGAGAAATAACAGTTGGAGAGATTTTTGTTTTGACTTTTACAAACGAGCAGAGTAAAGTGTTGTCTTCGTGCAGGTAAACATATTTTCGCTACTTAGTTGCGGGACACTTAGTGGCTGCATTCTGCTCTCTACTTGACGATTATGCACTCGTGTTTTGGCTTTCAGCGCCACTCAATAGTTGCTGGCTGCCACAAAATCTTTTAAGCAATTTATTGCTCTGGCCGCAACTAAAAACTTTGGCCAACATATTATACTTGCAGCCGCAAAACCCACAAAAACAGCTTAGCAGGCGGCTGCAGCTACCGAGCGGACCAACATTTCTTCTAACCCAAATTGTCAGTCTGGCTAGTCCTTACCGACTCAGTACGTAAGTCTGCCCAGACGCACAGCTGTGTCCTAGTGTCTCTCACTCTCTCTCTGTGTGTGTGGATTGGATTAAGAGCATGTGCCTCTTTTTATAGGATAGACATGGACTGTAAAAGTGTCTCCGGCCAGCCGGGACACTTTTATTGCTCAGCATGTGACCAAAAAATAGTTGCGGTGGATTTTGTGTGCGATTTCTGGACCACACCGAGACATTTTTATGCACAGCTTCTCGGTTTCCACTTGAAGTTCGCCCTGGAATACTGCGTATCAGCATAAGCGAAACCATGTGCTGAATTGTTAAGTATGCGGCATGCGGCGTGTGGCATGTGGTATGTGGGACGTGGGATGTGAAATGCCGCCGTTTTCCGACAAACGCCAACCCCATAAATGTCTGTCGTTGTCAAGTTGACCTTCGGCTTGTCGGAGTCCATTTTAGGCTTTTTCAGCTTGACCAGCAGTCATCAGCATCCAAATCCATATAAAAGTCTGTTGCATCTTCACCTTATGCTGTTCACTGCTGGTACTTATCAACTGAGACATGACAATTAATAGATCCTGAATCTCCTCTTTAAGAAAAGCTTAAGCTGTGGAGTATAATCATGGAGAATCAAATTATTGATAATATTTACTTTGGATTTCACTTATATTAAATACATCTATCTGATTTTATGTGTAACGTATTTTAATTTGTCTTTTAACAAAATTAATAATAATTAACTACTTAGAATGTGCAATTGACGAAAATGAAAGAAGAGCGACAGTAAAAAATTAGTCAGTTACCGTCAAGTATTGGGAAATTCTCAATAAATCCAGTGAAAATCTTCTAGTTACTAGGTACGCCCTGTTGAGCTGCTGATCTCAGATCTTATGGCTATATAATATTATTATATCTTAACCTAAAAATTCAGAGATAGTAGCAAAAAAACTGAAGTTAGATCTTTGAAACAAGCTTTATCTAATCTACTATAGCGAACTTTTAAGTATTTGGTTCATAAAGCTTCTGAAATCTATAAGTTCTATGAGCTCAGAAAGGAAACAGATTTAAGTATTGTAATGGAATCGACCTCCGACCTCTGCATTTACCTTCCACTTTAATTTTAACAAAATCATTATACTCTTATATATACGCCAATTAAATAACGACAACTAAAGCTTGAAGTACAGCTATTCTCCACGTCTACAATTCTGCAAATAAATAATTCTGTCAATAATTAATTCGAAACACAAGGGGATAAATAGGGAAAAAGGCTTCACTGCCCTCAATCATTCTCTGATGCTGCATGCGGTTTAATAAATCCTGTTTTCAGTTAGAAGAGTGTAAAAGGACTTTAAACAAGGTGTCACAGCTATTAAATAGCAATTAATATAATGAGTGCAAAGAATACAGTCAGCATTCTTTTAAAGATATTGTTGTCAGTGCGGACAAGGACACTGGGTAAAGGACACCGTAGCAAGGAGGTAGGAGGACGAGAGCTCTGGCAAATAGTACAATATCCTGTCAGTTGAGTGCGCGTGTTTTCAGCTAAGCGCCTTGGATTTAAAATAAATTGAGGTCAAATGAGAGACAGAGCTGGTATTATCGTTGCAGTTGTTGTCCGTTGTCCTGTCCGTCGTTGCCGTTGTCGTTGTTGTTGTCGTTGTCTTTGTTGTTGCCACTGTTACATGGCTTTTAGTGAGCGCCCGAATCGTAAAGAGAAATTCGGCGTGCATAATGGTAATTGCGTGTTTTTTCCACTCTAATTACAAGTTATATGCACTTGCACTCGCACTTGCACTGACACTAACACTATCGCTAACACAATAACGAAAGCCTGGCACATTCGGCAACGGGCCACATCCTTGCCAGCACTCACTTCCGTGGCGCTGGCTGAGGCTGTACGTATCATCTGAGAGAAAGAGAGAGCGAGAGGGAGCGCCAAAAGAAATGGCAACCTACATTCGTTGCAGCCTGAGCAGCGCCGTCGTCGCAGCCTCCGCATATAAAAATGAAAATTAAAAGAAAACTGCATATAAAGTGTTGCATTTGCGGCATGCTCTCGGTCTCATCGCGCTGCTCTTTTTCGCCTTTTCACACTCTCTGCTAATTAAAAACAGCGCATACTGCCATTAAAGCCAAAAGTTCACATCGCATGATTTTTTGCCTATCCGTTTTTTTTTTTCTACCCAAAGTGAAGGAGCTCTGCTCTCGCGCTATAGAGATAGAAACTCCTCTTTTTGCTACAAACGTTGCGTATGCGGCCGTTGTACAGATTATCTCATTATGCTTGCGGTGGCTGCCATTTGCGGCCATCGCGAACCACGTGGCGTATAATTAATTACGTATTGAGTGTCTGGCAAGTGCTCGAGAGCTGCAGAGCTGCTTCTTTTCACTTTCGAGCTACCAGTTCTTTTGTAGCTCGCTCAATATTTCTATGGGTGCGATAAGACAAGTTTTTAATGTTCTTCGGCCGACTCTGCAAATATTAGAAATTCTAAAATAATTAACATGAAGCTATAGTAGTAATTTCTTTTCTATATTAATCGCTCGCCTAATACTCTGTTCACAAATACTTAAATACTTTATTATTATTATTGAATTATTTATTATAATATTTCGCAATTAAATGTGATGCGAAATATTGTGAAAATTGAAACACAAAATAATGCATTAATCATTTAATTAAAGTTTAATAAAATCACAATATTTCTTTGTCAATAGCCAGAGCAGTCCACAGTCGCTTTTACCTGATTGCAGCGTTCTCACCTGCTTGCCGTTTGCTGCTTGCTTATCGCAATCATTAAAAAAGTGTTGTGTGCTTTGTGTTCAGCCAAACGCGCAAATCGCCCAATGAAATATTCTGCTTAAAAAAGATCCCGTATAAACACGCATGTGCACGGACCGATACAGGCTAAAAATACAATCCACATATTGGAACTTGCTCAAAATAGTGCAGGTCTACCGCAGCCAAGAGCTTTTTTGCAACGACTGTATAAGCTAACAACATTTCGAGGTCGTAACGTTTATTTTATATATATTTTTAATACGTTGTCTAAGAAATTTAATATATTGATATTTCAGTATTTGTCTGTTTTTCTATCTATAAGTAAATATGTATATTTAAGTAAATATATTGAACAGTCCCGCCCGTCGTTTTTATCAGATGATTACAGCTGAAATTAAATTAAAATATAACAAGTAAGCAAGCATTATACATTTTCTGATGTATCAATCATACATAATTGAAATACAAATATTGGCAATTTAAACAATAAATATATATTTGAGTAAAGGGTAGTATTTAGTTACTTCTCTACCTCTAGAGAGCTTTCTTTTTTTTTTCTCATTGGCTCACGCAGGAGAGTCAGTTAACAACTCGTAGCTATCATGCTCACATACCTTTTTAACGCGGAATCTAGGAGCGGAAAAAATGAAGATATTTAAAAGCAGAGTTAATTGGAATGGAATGCATATACAATATAATATATTTATATAAATAAGATAAATATAAATATAAAAATGTTTCATATTATTATTATATTATTAAGCTCAGATACGTAGACTTTAAACAAATTTTTTTTTTTTGGTTACAAGTCGGACATTATTAGAATTAAGAGTTTTAGTTAATTCAATTTATGACAGTATTTATTAGTTTTAGCTAATAATATTAATTTGCACTTGCTTGACTTTTATAATTATTATGTGTTTATTATTATTGATCTATTGATTTAAAAGCCGTTACTGTGGGTTTATTACAGAAAAACGAAATGTTAGCTACAACGACGAGCAATGGGTATTATCGTGAATTCACAGTAGATAGAAGTCACAGTAGGTAGAAATACCAGAGCTTTTCGCAAACAACAATTATTTCTTGTTATGTGAAAAGAGTTGCATTGTTAAATAGCATTGTTCGTGTTTATAAAAATAATATTTTCAGCCTAATAAATTGACAGAGAAACGGGCAGTCAGCGTTCGCTGGCGTGGCTTTTGAAAATAATTATTTGTATTTTTTTTTTCAGTGCTCAGCGAATAATTACAGTTTTTATTGCTAAGAGCAAACAATTGTAGCGTACATTTCAGGCAATTATAAAAAAATGATGGTTTATACTTTACGCTTTAAATGCTGAATCCCGACCCACATCGGAGCTGGTTGTGCAAACGAAGGCTCCCCTGAACCATCTGACAATAGTTTATAGCACAAGTGTTAAATATTTTTGCTTGGCACGCCAGTGCACTAAAACAGCCCAGCAATCCCAGTCCCCCGGCTACCCAGTTACCCGGCTACCCTGCCATCCAGCCATCCAGCTACACAATTTGGCAGGCTAGGAATTTACAAATCCAAAGCGACAGCTTAAGCATTCATGTTGGCCCCGATCCCGCCCTGGCAACAATTACAGCGACGCCAAACAGCATAAATAAATGTAGAAATTATTATTAAATACGACCAGTTCGCAATCAGTTCCCCAGCCGCTCCAGCCACGCAGCCCCACCCCGGCCCATTGATTGCGCCTTATCGATCTAACAGTTTTTGGAGAGCGCGGGTATTTTACAATAAATAACCGAGCAATACAAAAACGGAATTCATGTACACATTGGATGGCGGCCATAAATTAGGTCTCATTCCAAACTGTGGGTGGGAATAACAGACATTAGACACATTTTTGCATTGGCGCTCTTTAATTGGCCCGCAAGAGCAGAAAATATCGAATTCAATTGGCCGACAGAGCAGCCAACGGCTAAGTTTTAAACTATTTTTAACTTTTTCAATTGATAGAATAAAAAAACATTAAACTCCCAACAACAACAGCAACAGCGAGAAGAAGGGTCCAAAAAGGGCTGAAAAGGTACTCGAAATTATAATGCTTAACCTTTAAGCCCCGTTTGGATTGCGTGTTAAGTCGCCCGAAAGTTCTTTCTTACTACTTAGGCAAGTTGTGCTGATGCCCTACAGCCTGTTGGGGATTATGAGAGTATTATGACTTTGTCTCCAGCCATGCGCCGAGGCCGACTTTAATTTTATAGGGCGAAAGCACAAATAAATTCATAAAACATAAATAGACAGTCAGACATATTCCTGGCTAGTCAAATAAAATATGTCTTGCGCGCCCTGAGGTATGCTTCAGTTTATTTTTGTATTATTGTTATTCGTACCCATCCATCAAACATCAAACATTTGTGCTTCTGTAGAATAAATGTTTTATATGCGTTTCTAGTTTGTCTCTGAGATGGGAGCATCTACGTCTACTTCGTAGTCATGACGATGCACGGCCCTTCAACTTAAATGTCAGAATATTCGCATTAAAAATTTCTATTTTTTTAGCTTTTTTTTTTTTTTGTTAGAGTGTGGCACGGTCGAGGTCAAGCACTTCCTGCCACATGCCTGCTCTCTACTCTTATATTTCTTTAGCTGCTCTATGCCACGCTTGTTGGCACCTACGAACTTTTTTCAGTCGGGCGGGCTTAAGCCTTCCCAGCTGTTAACGACCTTTGCTAGTTGCAGCCCGGTCGCTGCCCAACTGAGGGGGCGGGGCAATCAACTAGCGAGCGCTGCGGGATGGGGGCGTTAAGCTGCAATTGCGAGAAAAGTTTATAAAAATGGCCAAGTGCTTCGCGATGTGTATATAAGTTTTCTAAATTTATTACGATTCGCGCCAAACCTGAAAGCTATAATTTTCGAGCGGTTTTACGGCCACGCCCCGAATGTCGAATGTCGATTTTTGATATTTGCTCTTGACACGCAACGCGCTTTAAACTTTTACACGGCTGCGGCTCGCTTCTTCTCTAAAAATATCCATAAATCAATTTTAGTTGATTCGTGTTGAAGAGAGTCGAGTCGAGCTGGGCCCAGCCGAGGACTGCGAGCGCAACGAGTGTCTTCCACAAATTGAAAGCGAAGCAGGTAGCGGAAGGGAGGAAGCGGGTGGCAGGAGGCGGCTTCTGAGGGGGTTTGTTTTCGCATATCTTTACATAAATTTAACAGATATCCTTGGCATATTTGCTCACGTTGGCGGTTGTGGCACCAGAAACAGGCCGCAGAATATTTGCTTGGTCAATAGTTTCAATTCGCAGCCGTCAGCTCGCGTTTCAACACTTTGCGCATATTTCCCACGCTTAATTGCATTTTTAAATTTATACATTCGGTTTTTAATTTTCGTTACTTTTTTGCTCTTCTCTCCTTTTGTGCGTTTGCATATATTAAGTGCGCAGTCCCCACGGCTCTCTGGACATCATCTGAATTCGTTCCGTCAGCCGTCCATCGACATCAGCGCTGTCAAAAGATTTAACAGTTTAATGAGGTTTTGCAATACTCACAGCTGCGGGTAGATGTGTATATATGTATATTCATATGTCAGCCTGTGTATTTATTGTATTTGTTGTAACACTGCGGTGCGGTCAATCCAGCCGCTGGCAGTCCATCCCTCTCCAGAGCCGCGTCGTCCTTCGGCCATGTCGCCGCTCGTCGCTCGTAGCTTGTCGCTCGTCGTCGCATGTCAATGCTGCTGGCCATTGTTGACAGTAGGATTTATGTTTCAGCAGTGTCACTCCGCACTCCGCACTCACACACTCACACATGAGCGAGCTTATATACGCTCAAACAAATGTAGCAAACTTTTGCCCATTAACATATTGATTTTTATGGCCAACAAATTTACGAGCTTTGCTTTGCGTGGGCATTTCTTTGTTTTTTGTGCCTTGCTGGCGTGCATAAAAGGTTTCAAAAGTAACGCCATTAATTTGTGCCAAACGCTTTCTGAATTATTTCTTGCCATTGACTCACACTTCGTTCGTTTTCCAAGAAATGTTCGGGCATTATAATATCCAGGCTCTAAGTGGCTCTTCTGATATAAAACTAACTCAACTACTGCCGAAACTAAACAAGATTTTCCCGAATACTTTGACAAGTTCAAGCAAGTCATCCGCACTCAAAGATGATAGAAATATCAGTTTAAATTCACATTGGTTCTGCTTAAAGAGCAAATCTCTTAAAGCACTTGGAAGTTTGCAGCCTAATGAAAACCGCAGCTCAATGTGGAGCACGTATTAACTGATGGGCATGCCTTCACACAGACACACCCACACACCCGCTGGCACACACCTGCGCCTAAGTACATTCATAAATAAGCAAATAGTTTGATAACAGCTGAACGGCAACAACACTTGAGCCGCACTGAAGCCTTCGCCCCATGAAGTCTGGCAAGTAAATATTGATATTTTGATTTGAAATTAGGCAAACCAATATCCCACTCCACAGCTGATGTGTTTATAATATTTAATTCGAGTGTGTTTAGTGTGTGAATAAACGTTTGGCAGTAATTAAAAGCCGCAATGCATGAATGCGAGTTTTTCGCTTTGAAGTCTGCATGGAGTAGGAGGACATGAATGTTGTGAGACTGAAGAGAAGATGAACTATTGCAAGTGCTCTGCGAGCTAGCCGTTGACTGAACTTTGTTGCCGGTTAGTTACTCGGCAAACATTTGCTCACAATTATTTGCGTTAAACGCTTTGTGCCCAGGGCCAAAGTCAGGCGACGCTTTATTTGGTGCTTAAATAAATGATAAATAAAATAAATAATGATGTGACCTGCTTTTGGTTGCGACTCTGGCTGGTGAAGATAGACACGTTCCGGCCACAGCAAACCGCATAAACCTTTACAATTACTTATAAATTTTCAGCATTTATAGCATGCTTAATGAATTTCCACTGGAGCAGAAGCGCTGCCCGTCCCGCAGCCCGCATCCCGCAACCCTCGGCGTTCTCCTCGTCCTGCCCCGCCAGCTGCCAGTGCGGCTGCCGTTGCCGATCTGCCTATCCGCCTGGCTGGATGTCTTCCACTTGCTTGCCTTGGCAATGTTTTCGTTGAATTATGATGCTTTTAAAATGTAATTTATTTATTTTTTTTTAAATAAACTCGGCACTCGGCACTGCTTTCACTCAGCTTTCGGGCTGGCTCATCGACTGCCTTTTGCGCTACGCAGCGGCAATCAGTAATGAGTTTAATTTAATTTTATTATTTCAGCCGAAATTATGTGTTTTATTAAGATTTCTGCGCGCCGATCTATCCCTCTCTCATTAGCATAATAATTTGCGAGTGCCTAATTGAATGTGATTTTGAATAGAGCGAGTGCAGTGCGAAATATTGCGAGTTTCTGTCATATTGCTCAGTGTGATTCACTTGCTCCATGCATCGGAAGTGCTCTACGTACACATACATACACGTCAAAGGACACTCAGAGAGCCTGCTCATACGATATGCATGAGCGCGGAGCATGAAATATCAAATCAAAGATGTGCACTTTCCTTATTGATATGTTCATTATGGGCATTGGGCAAACAAGCAGCTCACACAATTTTTCTAACTGTCTGCGCTGGAATTGCATGGGGCAAACCAACTTTGTGCAATCAAATTGCGCAAACAGCGTTGAGCAGCTCGCTCGCACTCGATATTCCAAAACTCAAGATGTGCATATTTATCAAAACATTTTTGATCGGAAATGGCAGAAAAAATTGCGTGTGCATGCCAAAAGCAAATACGGCAAAATTGCAAGCGCTGTACACTATATGCCAAGTCTGAGGGAAGAGCGGCAAGTGCTAGGCCAAGGAGGAGGAAACTTGCTGATTTCGCTGGCAGAGCTGGCGGAGCTTGCAGCGCACTCGACTTGCAGCAATGTGTAAAATATGCAAAATATTTGAAATCGTGGTACGCGGAAAGCAGAGCCAAACCTTATTTATTGTCTGTGCGAGGAAAATTGATGTGTCCGTTCGAATGTGTTGCGCAAGTCTGCCTTTGATTGATACCAGCAATAACCCGTGTGGCGTATGCGTAATGCACACATAGATAAGCCAAATTACGCATACGAATCGATAGCGAAGGCAGCAGCATTAATGACAACTATTAAGCTAATCGCTATTGCTGCATTTGCCTGGCAATTATCCGAGCCCCGATTCCACGGCAGATTGGACAGAGACTGGAGAAGGCAGCAAAAACAATTTTACACCTGTCAGCGAATAAAACGTTGATACACAAATACAAAAATCCGTTTAAGTAGCCAAATTATTGTTGAAAGAAAAAGAACAAAAAGAAAAAAGAAAAGAAAAGAAATCGACGAATCCAAGCGAAACAAACTGCCAAAAGGCATCCAAAAGGCAGTAGCCAAAGGCGTTAGCCTTGGCATTAGGACGAACAAAATACAAGCAGACAGCTCATTGTTCTTGCTGTGCTCACCTTTTGGCCGCTCGCCCACTTTTGCGCTCTATATTCCACCTTTTTCCTTCTTTTTGTTCTTTTCTGCTAAATAAACATTTATAAAAACAGCAAAAGTTTTATTCTCGCTGATGTTGCTGTTCGTCCTTTTTATTTTGCCTTCCCTCCTCACCTGCCTTCCTTCTCTCCTCTACACTTCCTCCTCCAACCCATCAACGCGTTGGCTCAAAATTTAATTTGTGCTTCCAACACAATCTTTGACTGTGATGCGTGCCAAAAACATATATACAATATATATGTATATACAAATCTTACTATGTACGAGATAAAATTGGCAAAATACGCATGAAGGCAAATGTAAATATATAATCAGACGCTGGCAGACTGTAGCATGTAAATTAGGATAAGTTCAGGGCAATGTTTTAGTTTTTCAATCAAACAAACTTTTCATTCAAAACTTATATCAAATGCATATCTATTGCAACATTTTGCATTTATATAATCATGTTATTGATACATATAAACTGTATTCTCCTATTATAGATAGAGGTAGCAGATATAAATCTGCATACCTCAAATGCCCCGTATTAAGCAAAGCGAAGTACTTAATCTAAAAAAAAAGAGTTGACTTATCGCATCGACCATATATTAAAAGAAAACTGTTTGCAGTGGTTCAAGATAAATATGTGCGTGGGTCGCAGTTTTGTTGTGCGTGCGGCCATTCGCCTCAAGCCAAACATCTTAAACGAGATCTGTGCCGCACTGCGATAGATAGGCTAGGAGCATAATATAGCTTCAGTATATATGTGTGTGACCAAGCACACACACACAGACACCCAGAGACAAACACACACTGTGTCGTAAACATAGACACACGACTTCTGGTCATACATTTGCGCTGAGTAATGGGAGCCATTGTTTGTTTTAAGCGCTGGCGATGCCTTGGCTATGATAATGGCATATGCAAGCCACTTGGCTATGCAAACGAGGCGTGTGGCGAAACGTGCATTGGGCGTGGCCGTGGTGCAGACGTGACGCCTGCATAGTCTTTAACATCTGCAGTCGCCGACCACGCCCACAAAATGTTGTGCACGCTGCATTTTGTGTTTTTGCAAGGCGCTGAACAACATGACGGGCTGCAGTTGTAGCTGTCTACGTTGTCGTTGTTGTTGCAGCTGCTGTTGTCGTTGTTGTTGTTGTTGTTGTCGTTGTTGCTTCTTGCATTGTCTGATAAGCGTCAAGCTCCACGGGGTATCAATGAGCGCTGATATGCCAGTCCGTGTGAGTGGGCGTGTGTGACTTGTATATTTGTTGCCAAGTTGATGTCTAATTTAACGCTATCGGAAAGTTGCCAACGTTTGCTTTGCGTATGTGTTGTCAATGTGTCAGACTAGCCTGAAATCGAAGCTTGTAAGCCATCGCCATCGCACATGCTACTGCCGATCAGCATTGTCCCATGAACCGCTGCAAGAGTCGCTATTTTAGCCTTTAGACATCAAGCACTAAAAGACCCGAGCCCACGCGTGTGAAGTTGTATATTTATCCATCATTCTGACTGATACTTGCTCACACTCTATTTAAGAGAAACCATATTACTAAAATTACATATATCAATATCTCATAAATTTGTTATAGAGATAATATTACTGATAGCCTTTGCAACAGATTATATTAATATTGATGCGAAGTGAGAATGAAAGAGCATACATGGGATTACGTGATACTCGTTTAAGTTTTAAAAAGAAAATAAAATAAATAAATAAATCTGCGATTTTTGTATTTAGTCAATTTTGTAGTAATTGATTTAACTAACCGCCACAACAATCACACAGAATATGTTAGAAACAAACAAAAACAAAAAGTATTGACGGATTGAGGAGTTTAGCTCTGAAAATGAGAACAATTCTAAAGACTTCAAACACATGCAGTATATCAGACAGGAATATATAGGTATATAGATATATGTTACATGTGTATATTCTAAATGTAAAGTCTAGATTGGCGATCTTCTTACAAAGTAACTTGAGTTAACAGATACACTATCAGTAAGACAAACAAACATATTAAAAGGAAGACAGAACAGAGATAAGTATTCCATCTTATGAAATCTTTAGATGTTTAATGCCACCCCAAATCGCCCCTATTTGCAAAAAACGCAAATCAAATACTAGAATGTCATTAATAGGTTGTGAAAATTTGATGAATGTCCATCTCAAAGAAAAGTTATTAATGCCCACGCTGCAGCCGAAGCGTAGTTGCTGGGTCAATTGCACAGTTAGCATATCTTGAGCTTATGCGTGTGTGCATATGTGTGTACATATGTGTGTGTTTTTGTATGTATGCAGAAAAGAAACGTAGAATAATGGGAATCAATGGCTCGAGGTATTTCCTAGTCAAACAGTATCGACTAGAGCACTCTTACTTCTATTTCTCTTAATTCGCGGAAATTCTCTGCTATACATTTCTAAATCTTTTCATTCTCACAAAATATATATACATATAGAAACGAATAAAAGTTACACATTCGGGTATTCACGACAGTGCAATACTCGTTTATTGCCCGATAACAGGTGAAATCACGTTAGCTGCAACAAATTCCATAATTCTATGGAAGCAATCATTGTTAACAAAAAGGTTTTGGATCGATCCAATTATCACTTTATCTGAAGCATATCAGAGAGATAGCGAAACAAACCTGACCAAGAACAATATAATATTTTCACGGAAATACAAAAGTAATCGTGATTTATATTCATATCTAACGATTGCGACCAAAATATTTATGTGTCATTTATGAGTTGAACTATCTAGCTTATTTATTTTTATCAACATTGTTATTAATTTCAACTGTTTATACCCTGAGCCCATTGAAAATGGGATATCAGGGTATAATGGTTTTGTTAAATGTATGTAACAGGCAGAAGGAGGCGTGTCAGACCCCACAAAGTATATATATTCTTGATCAGGGCGACGAGCTGAGTCGATTTAGCCCTGTCCGTCTGTCTGTCCTTCCGTCTGTCCGTCCGTCCGTCTGTCCGTCTGTCCGTCTGTCCGTATGTTTGAACGCGTCGATCTCAGAACGTAGTTGACCTAGAGACTTGAATTTTTTTTTGTTGGGTCCGTGGATAGCACGCGCAGGTCAAGTTTGTTACCAAAAAACGATATCTATTTTGGTTGTTTTGTTATCGATTTTAGACGTTATCGAAAATAGGTTATAAAATTCTATCTGCCACACCTTTAGAGCTAGACTCCTCAAATTTTGCATATAGATTCACGTGAATTTTATGCAATTTCTATTTTTTTATTTTTTGCGTACCGGCTCTTTTTACTAATTACCCCCCCCCCCCCTCCTCCTCCTACTCGACCCATTGAGAGTCTGTTCCAAATATAACCATGCGAATAAATTAGTATTTTTATAAAATGTAAAAAATTCAATAGAATCATATGCTGAAAGTTTCATCAAATTCCGTTAAGTCAGTCCCGAGTTATTAAACAAAACGTTTGGCCAATTATCACAAGCACGTGGCAAGCAGCGACGCGCAGCAAAAAACATTTACACATACACATACATTGAAGCGTGCAAGCCCGTCTGCTTATGCATGTGCACAGCCGCTTCTGAGCATTTTCAGCCGCTTCTGTAGTTTTGTATTTGTCATATATCGCCCTTTACACGCATACATTCAAACAGACCACCGTTTTTTTATGTCCACAACTCATACATTCATATGCGCGCTTTTCAGCATATTCTAAGAATCACAATTGCGATTGATCTACTTCTTTAGCTTCTTTAGTTTTGTATTTGTCACATATCGCCCTTGTAGTACTACTTTGCGTTTTGCCAACAAGCGACGCAATACTGGTATGGTGTAGTGGGTAGACGCGAAGCGCGTGAACGAGAGGTCCCGAGTTATTTTGTAAGATTTGTGTATATATGAAATTACAAATAATATTTAAAATATTTTTTTTTTTTTTTTTTTTTTTTTTTTAATATATATATATATAAAATTACAAATAATATTTAAATTTAAAGTAGTGGTTTTTGTTTTAGCATGGCCATACTAAACACAATTATGAAATAAACACTTTTAACCTATCCTTATGTACTGTTTGTTTTTTGTTTTTATTATTTGTTATTATAATGTTATTGTTATCTCCTATTTCCGATACTTTAGACGGACCAGTGTATTTATAATCTAACTTATGACCTGTTTCATTTCTTAACAATACTTTATCTCCTACTGATATATCTATGTTGTTTACTTTCTGGTCATATAGTATCTTATTATTTTTCTTATTTTCTTCTAACATTATTCTAGCTCTTTTATATGCTACTTCTAATCTATATTTACTTTCTTTAGCATAGTCATCTATATTGTATATGGTTTCTATATTATCTATACTATTAAATTGTTTTGGTAAATTATTTGTTTTACCAAATACTAACTCATATGGACAGTAATTATGTGCCATTGAGGGTGTAGTGTTGAAACAGAAAACGAAGTATTGAAGCCATACGTCCCAATCAGTTTTATCAACCGATATATAAGAGCGTATGTATTCATTGAAAGTTCTATGACTGCGTTCTATTGTTCCTACTGTTTGGTGGTGGTGAGCTGTTGATGTTATATTTTCAATTTTTAAGTATTTGCATAGATCATTTATAATTGAATTCTTATATTCTGTTCCCATGTCCGTAATGAACGTCTTCATTGGACCGTACTTTAGAATAAATGATTCAAAAATTGCTTTAGCGACAGTGTTCGCGTTTTTATTTGGAACAGGTATGGCAACTAAATATTTAGTTAGGTCACATATTAAAGTGATTGCATATTCGTTGCCATTTTCTGATTTTGGTAGTGGACCAATAGTGTCTACTATCACCCTGTCGAAAGCATTTATTGGTGTGTCTGTTATTATCAATGGAGTCTTATTGTGCTTTGTTATTTTAGCTAATTGGCATTTTTGACATTTTCGTATGTACTCAGTAATATCTCGAGTCATACCTTTCCAAAAATAATGTCTTTTGACCTTGGCCAAGGTTTTTGTAATGCCAGTATGACCTCCTTGTATTGGATCGTCATGGAATTTAGACAGTATAGCTTCTTTTTCTTTTTGTTTTTCTATAAGGGTCACCGGGTTGAGTAGCGCTACTCTTAATGTATTCAATATTTTATTGCCCATTTGTTTAAAATTATCTATTGAAACATGTTCAAAGATATTTTCCCACGGTGCCATTTTGAGTTGGCTGATTTTGTTTATACCGGCTTGCATTTCAAGCCTTTGGAAAAATTGACCTAGGTCTAGGATTCCATTGGTATATAAATCGCTAACATCATATCTTGCAGTAATCTTTTTACCATGTTTAAATAAACATAGCGTATTTTTTACATGCAAGGTCACTACTTTACGTACTTCATCATTGTTTATGACTTCATATACGTTGGGCTTTGAAGCTTTCTCTATAGATTGCCTAGGCAATTCTATTTCTTTTTTATCCGCGCGGATTTTCTGTCTATTTTGATATCTCGTAGTGACTTTCATTATATTTCCTGTAATATTTTGTAGGTCTTTAATGGTTATTCTTGATAACGCATCAGCTACATGATTATCTTTTCCCTTTCAATACATGTAATACATGCATACATACATATGTACATACAAAAGGAGATAGATATAGATATAGATATATAGATATAGATATAGATGCATACATCTATGTAGTGAAGTCTGTCTGTATGTATATATATATAGTGCATATTGTATGTATGACAAAAAATCTGTGAATACCTGATTTAAGTTTTTTTTTTTGATTCGTTCTTTTTGCTTTTGAGTTCATTATATATGAGCATATGGGAGTTATCGGTTTTATATCATATATGTACATATATATTTATACATATATATGCATTGAAAATATTTGTTGTTTTTGGTATGTAAATGTTTGTTAATTAACTATTTTAAGTGTTTGCTTGATGCTACGTTGATTCTCTCTTAGATAACTTCTTTGCTTTGTTTTGTTTTGTTTTTTGATTCTTAAGCCTTTGGCAAATTGTTCAGTATTCAGTTTTACTTTACTTTATTAATCATATTTAGATATATATAAATGTGTTTAAATGCTTTTTATTTTGAATTATGGCATTCGGTAGTACTTGCGAAACTTCTTCAAAAGATTCTCTCTTTGTTTGTTTCTTTGTTTTGTTTTTGTTTTTGTTTTTTTTTTTACACAATTTCAAAACTGTGGCTTTTAGAAAACGTCGCTCATTTGAAATGATTTAGTATTTGCTTATTTGTTTTACGTAAATCTCACACAATCTAGACATTTGATCGCTTCCTTTAGTAAAATATGGCATTTCTCATATGTCCTATATATGATATATATATATATCTATATATAAATATGTGAGTTATGTCTCAAAACCAGTAAAAATCACAATTGAAAACTATAAATGAACGGCGCCTGAAGGTAGTGTGCGTGTGTGTGTGTGTGTGTGTGTGTGTGTGTGTAGGTGGTAATGATTTTTGTAAAATGAATATTTATGGCATTTTGAAAACAAGTCTGGAATTTGTTGCATACAATTTGTTGTTTTGGTATATATATTGTCAAATTTTTGTATATTACATAAATTTTCAACAGATTTACTTATTCTGTTGTTGTTCATTAATAATGTTTTACAGGTTTCTACCTATTTGTTCGTATAGCGTTGCAGGCTATACTTCTAATCGGGCGGAAATGTTTCCGCTCAATTTTAACAATTATATATTAAGTTTAATTTTTATGCAGCGCAGTGCATTTTTTAAATTTAGAAAAAAAAATTTGTTGGTGGGCGTTCTTGGTAACGCTGTCGGTCCCTAGTTTGTTGCTGCTGCTGCTGTCTTTTGTTGCTGCTGCTGTTGTCGTTGTTGCTGCTGCTGTTGTCCGGGGCCTATAAGCTCAGGCGTCGCCGGTGCTGGTCATCGCACAGGCTGTATTGTTGCTGCATGTGCCAATGCAGTATGGACTCCAGACTCCCTCGCAGTCCTTTGGGCACTCCTTGATTCTTCTGGGTATTTGTTTCTCGGATGGAGGTTGAATTTTTTTTTTTAATATCTTGTATATTTTGAATATGTGAGAGAGTGGAACATGACTTTGCTTTTGTATTTTGCAAGTATTCTCGCAAATGGTCAAGCTCTGCTTGTAGCTTCTGAGCTGTTGACTAGGCTGGTGGAGGTTGTTGGGTATATAGCTGCCAATTTAGGCTGGCTACCCTTTTTTTTTTTTTTTTTTTTTTTTATTTTCATCTTCACACCGCCTCTTTTATTAGCCATATTCACACTCTACTCACTCAGACTTTTCCTTATCCATTGTTGCCGTTCGATTGTTGCGTGGACACTGGATCACTCGTTCAGCAGTCTAAATCCAACGATGATCCATTGGCGTTTTTGTTGATGATGATTTTGTCCTCGCAGGCTTGTGACTATGTCACGGTCGCCATGTAATGATTGAACACTTCTTGTATTTTGTATTGGTTTGAATTTATTTAAAGGTTGAGGAGGCAGCAGTGTTGCCGCTTCCAACGCTCAGTTGTATCTGACCTTAAACATTCTACTTAGGTTCTAAATAAGCCTAAGTCTCGTTGCCGCGATACATAGGGTTTTGGGCAGCAGAAAGAGACAGTTATGTATATTTCTTATATACTACATATGTATGTCATAAGTATATATATATGTGTAGTTGAAGTGGAGTGTTGGTGCATATGCATACTCATAAGTGGCCGGCACAGGCGTAATGCTGACACGTACACATTCTCAGAGAGCAACGATCGGCTCATATTTCGTCCTCGCTTTAAGAGCGGGACTGTGTTTATGTAAACACAACAACAAAGAGTTATAGTGTGCACTTTAAGTACTCTTGGTACAGTGGACACTCAATATGTATGCATACTACAGTATAATGGTTTTGTTAAATGTATGTAACAGGCAGAAGGAGGCGAGTCAGACCCCACAAAGTATATATATTCTTGATCAGGGCGACGAGCTGAGTCGATGTAGCTCTGTCCGTCTGTCCGTCTGTCTGTTCGTCCGTCCGTCCGTCTGTCCGTCTGTCCGTATGTTTGAACGCGTTAATCTCAGAACGTAGACCTAGAGACTTGATTTTTTTTTGTTGGGTCCGTGTATAGCACGCGCAGGTCAAGTTTACTTCGTATGAACGATAACTATTTTTGTTGTAGTGCTATCGATTTTAATGCTTATCGAAAATACGTTTTTAAGGCGTAGTTTGTACATCGTTTGAGCTAGAGACTTCAAATTTACTGTGTAGTTGCGTTTAATGTATAGGGAGATAAGGTAAACTTTAGATTTTCAATACCACACCCCATTCACCCCCAATAAAATGTGCAAATTAAATGCTAGAGACTTGTGCTTTGACAAATACACACATATGAATGCCATTAATAAGTTGTGAAAGTTTGATGAAAAAACTCCAGCGCTAAGAAAACTTATTCAACAATTAAGTTCCCACATTGCAGCCCAAGCGCAGTCGCTGCGTCAACTGCGCAGTTGGCAGAGCGCGCGCCTATGCGTGCGTGCATATACGTATGTGTGTGTGTATATGTTGTTTTTATGCATGCTTAAAAAGAGCGTAGAATGATTTGATATTTGTCTCTTCACAGGATTCGGGGTATCTCCTAGTCGAGCAGTCTCGACTGAAATAGGTTAGTTGAATATATGTAATAATATTTTTGAGTTTAAAATATTTTGTTTTTTTACTCTAGCCCGTCTAAATAAAATAAATTAAGACAATATACATGCATATATGTACAACTAGATAGCCAACTTTTAGAGATATGTATTTACTACAAGTCAATGACAAACTAAGTACCGGTCACATTTGACAGACGAGTCAGCTGTGCTAAAAATTAAGAACTCAGAGCAAGCCAAAAGCTTCAAGTTATCACTGTTTGAAGACATAATAATAACACAATCAACAACATGTCACAACAAAGCAACATAAATAGTGCAGGAGGGTATACCCATCACACTTACAGGATTGCTTCATTTAATACTGATCTTAGATATTCTTTAACCTAGAGTAAAAGCAAAAAATGTCTAGTGTTGCACCTTGTCATAGTATAGTATAGTTCGATTATCTACATAGTAACGCAAACTTGAATAATATTTACTTTTCTTTTTTTTAATTATTTTATTTTATTTATCTTTTTGGGCTAATTCTTCATTCATTGAAACTTATTGTCCTTAACCCTAATAAAAATTTAGTTTTTTAAGAAAAAAATCTATCTTAAGATATTTAATTTTCATAGCACCTAAGATATTTAATTGTCTTATCACTCCATGGCAAAATTAACCAAGACAAGTAAAATAAGCAGAAATTCATCCTTCACAAACCAAAAGCGGAAGTTCATATGGATATGTTAAGCCATGCTACCCACAGTTGAACACACTTGTTGCGGTAGCGCTCTCTCTAATCTGCTTATTAATTTTCTGGCTCGCCTGCTCAGACACTCACTTACATTGCATTTAGCACATTAAATTATGTTTAATACGTAAGTGTAAATTTCAGAGTAGCAATTTACTTAAGAGACTCAAGGCTAATTTAGTCAATTAATGACTTTAAGTCCTTGAAGCACTTAAGTTCTTAGGCAATAATGCCACTTGGGTAGATGTATATATATATATATTTATAGGAGTCAGTTGAGTCAGTCCATTCCCGGGTGTCGGCGTTTCTTGAGTAGATTTAATTGTCTCTACAACTACAATACAATTTATTAAACTACTTCCGTCACGATTGTTAATATCTGGGCAACATTTGACATCGACTCAATAATTGTAAACAGGATGAGAGCTACTTTATATGTGTCCGACTCGGTGGGCGAGTGTGGGTGTGTGCTCCACATGATGTTCTGCAAAGTGATGGGAAATGTTTTAACATTTATAAAAAAACAAACTCAATTTAATTTGCTGATAAGTTGACAGCCAAAGGGAAACGAAAGCAGCTAGACGAGAGCAACTTGCTGCCATTTTATTTATATAAATAGGCTTAACACTGTTTGGTTGCTAATCTACTTGAGGAGCAGGTTTTGCTCGCCAAAAGGTCTAACTGACCTTTTTGGGATTTGTGCGATGCTTTGTTTTGCCATGCTATTGCCGATGCCCTTCCTATAGCTATAGCTACTGCTGTTGCTGTTGCTTTTAACCCTTTCGGGCTACACTTGACTGCGCTTGCGAAAATCTGCATATTTCAGTGTTAATCCTACTTTAGAATTTATAAAATAAATTATTTACTTGACATGGCTTCCAGCGTGAGGAAACAAAGTGAAGAAAAATGATCAACTCAACTTTAAGAGTTGAAAAATTGAAAACCCTTGCAACGAGCCAGAGTGGCTCGGCCAATTGGAGACGCAAGAAAAATAGTTGGCGTCTATTGTTTTCGTCCCTAGCCAACAACTGTTGTCGGGCTTTAAGGCCGCTTTGTCACATGTGTGCGCTGACGTGGCACAAAATGAATCGCACTTGATTGTAGCTGCCACCAGGTGGCAGGCGGCAGGTAACTGGCATCCGGCAACAGCAGCAGCAGCAGCGCAACGAGAACCCAAACTCAAGCGAATTGCCTGTGCAAAGTGCATCGTTAGCCAAAATTTACGTGGCACCTTAACACACGGCTGCCAAAAACAAGCCAGTGCTCGCCGAGGTACAGGTCTGCCGACCCCGCCTCCACCGCCTCTGCCACTGTATACAATTTATGCTGGTGAATTATGAATGGCGTCTTTGCCCAAACACACACATGTAGTCCGTAGACGCCCGCAGAGGAGCTGAACTTTTCGGTCTTTTGTAGAAATTTATTTCAAAGTCAGCTGCACAAAATGTTCTCGCTTGTGCATTTATTATAAATTCATATGCGTCGCCGATTAATTCAGTTTCTTTCGCATTTTTCCTCTCGTTCGTCCCCCTCTTTGCCCCCTTCAGTTCAGATATTGCCCCATTAGTTATGCCGTTTTTAATTTGCAGTGTTCAATGCTCGTGCCAACTGCTAACTGTGCTATAATAAGCACAACGACTGCCATTCCAGACAATATGACACGGACTATATTATTCACACAGACTGTAAATCAGATTACTCGTCGGGTCAAAAAGATGCTTCGAATAGTACAAATTTCCATGAACGAAGACTGTTGAAGACTTTGATGTCAATGGCTGTTGAACTTTGAAAAATTTGTCAAGCGATAACTGTTAACACTACTCAGGTCTATGATCAGCAGAGAAGTCGAAAGCGAGGTATTGAAATAGCTTGTTTAACTGTTGATTACTGGCATGATGCAACAGATTGAATAAGAAAAGTTGTCTAAATTGTGGTTTTAATATATTATATAAAAGATATATAAATGAATATAAAAATTTAAAATAAATTATAAAGAAATATATGAATACATAAATAAATAAAGAGAAACAAATATACTATATACACATATAGAAAAGCAATTTAAATATATTTTACACAACTCCTATGCAGGCACTATCAGGATAATAACATTTTCAAATGATATATAACAAAACTATATACTGAATGAGTCTGACTACTACAAAATGGGCAGCTTTGTATAATTATATGCAAAGAGTTTTTGTTTTTTCTTTTGTTTGCGTCCCTTGAGCTAGTGGACCAGTGGGCCAGCCCAGCTAGTCCTGTGTGTTTTAACAGTGCTTTAATAATCCAGCAGAGCCCGATTTCCATTAGGATAAGCGAGGCAGATAGCTCAAATTTGGATTACATTCTATTTTGGCAGCATTGTAAATCATTACTGCCTACTTTAGCAATTCCCCGGAGCGTTTGCTGTTGCTGTTGCTGGTGGACCATTTTTTCTTCAGTCTGCGTTTCTGCTTTCGTTCTAACAATCAAATAAAAATCCAATGTAATCCTTTGGCAGCCAAGCGAAAAGGGCACCCAAATTGGCAGCACGAGAGGTCCCATCAAATATTTTTCATCTAAGGCCGCATTGCTGGCTTTTCCATTGCCATTTGCCATCTTTGTCTCGGGGCGTAAGACAATTGATTTCCATTTTGGCAAACGTGTCTTAATATTGTCGATCTCCACGTTTTCCCGCTAAATTTATTATTAGGCAAACATCTCTCGCGCTTTCCATATGCAATCGTTTTGGCTCCTTTATACATTACATTATTGTCCTGTGTTTCGTTTACAGCTCAACAGCACATAAACACGCAAGCAGAAAGCTCACACCCACACACACACACACGTGCCCACTCTTAATCTCAATGCTCTTGAAATGAAAAGTAATAAAAGGAGCACAAAGGATAATGCGTTTTTAATGGCAATGAGTTCGGCTTTTGTGCTCTTCGCGCTTTTTAGCTTCTTGCAAGCGCAACTTTTTTATTCTCTTCGTTTATTGCGCTTGCACCCCCTAAGCAGATAAAAATGTTTCAAAAAAATATTATTTATTTTTGGATGGCATAAAGTCCTCTTCAGTCCGCCGTACGTATATTGGCGCTGCTCGGCGCAAGTGTGTGAAAATAAATTTAATTAATTTTTCAGCAAGCCGCCTGGCGGGTTAGGGAAATTTAAAGAGCATGTAAACAAATTTTGTCGGCGAGAATGCAGGAGCAGGAAGAACGTCATTGCTGCGCAGTTGCCCCACCAGCACCACTGAGCTGACAGCAGGCAGCAGGCAGCAGGCTTGCTTACGCCCACACGTGTTGATTAAGCGCATTCATTTGACTTTATTAAGGGCTCGAGCGAGCCTGGCGAAAGTTTAAGCCGCCGCTTGACAGGGCAGAGCCTGCCAACTTGTGCCAAATAGCAGTGGGCGGCGGGCGGGGCTCACATTCTGGCCAACTAGGCAGCGCTAGCCGTCGACGCGTCGACAACACTTTTAATTTTGTGTAATTATTCAAATATAAGCTGGAAACTTGTCGGGCCTCTGTTAATTGGCGTCGTTGTTCTTTCTGCTGTTGTCGCGATCTCGCGTGCTTCATTATCAGGGCATAGAAACGCCTGTCCACACGCACCGAGCTTCTTCGGCAAAACTGTCCCTGGCACGTGACTACTCATAAGCCATTAGGTGGCCGTGCACAAAAAAACCTGAGCTCCGTCCGCCTTCTGCCTGTTGTTGTGATCCCTTGCGGACTGACTGTGACCGGACCAGTTTGTATTGTCGCTGGTAATTGTTGACTAATTGAAGCGGGCAATGGCAGTGCCAGTCCCAGTGCCAGTGCCAGTGCCAGGAGCGACCGACTCAACTGCCTGGCTGTTCCATTTCCACAGTCAGTCCCCGTCGCCGTCATCCAGTCGCAGTCAGTTCGTGTCAAGTCCTGTCGTGTCCAGTGATTTAGAGCGCAGTTTAGTAGTTTAGACATGTGTCCTGTCTCTGGTAGCTAATGAGCTGCAAATCGTGCCACCTTGCGTACGTGGTAAAGTCCTCTGATTTCAGAAGCACACCAGACGCACAGAGCAATGCTCGTATATAAACACAACTCAATGGAATTAATTGAGGTCTAAAATATAGATGGAATAAGTAGAACAATTTAACTCAAAAACTTTATTTTTTTTCTACTCAAATAAATAAATGATTTCAATTATGCCTCACAACAAAACAATACTTAAATATACAGATTTATATTTTTAAATATATGCAATATTTTTTATTATAAAGCAGCTCTATCCATGTGAGCATATTTAATCCAGCAAAATGCTAAATAGTTATTTACAATTTTTTGATGTTTTTAATATCTGATTTTTATCAACTTACTAACATTTTACATTCGTATTTATATACCCTATATCAATAAGTATGCATAAATTGAGTATATTGTTTATATTCAGATAAATATACAAGCTCTGTTTCTGAATGCCTACAAAAATGAAGATATCAGAAGGAATAAAATCCTTGACTTGAATTATTGTAGATTCATGACTTTATGATGTGTATATTTTAAATTAAAATAAAAAATATTATAAAAAAAAAAACTATAATATCCATATTAAGTATAGTAATATATGCCTTTGTCAGGCAAGTAATTATTGTGCAATAATATCAAATTAGAATTCTACGAGTCTTTAGCTTGGTAACTTAAAGTCAGGCTCTCTCAATAAGTATAGTTAAACAGTTGCCTTAGTTTAATAATTCATATTAGTCGGCTCATTAATTTATGCATCAGTTGATTATGCACACACTACATCACGTGCATATTTAAAAGTCAGAGTTGCATAGTTCAATGCACAAATGAACCAACAATCGAGCTAAATAATTTTCAAAATTAATTTGAACTCATTTAAAGCGATTTATTTTCAATTCACGGCTTTTTTAAGGTCGTTAAGTCAAAAATTCAAACCCCTACATACCCCTACACATACACACTCGCACGCACACACACACGCACTCACACACTCACACACACACTCTCACACACACATTCACTAGTTTAAACACAATTTGGGGGCTTTCGCTTTCGCATTCGCTGTCGCTTTTTATTTGGGACCTGCGAGGTGAGATAAGGCCGGTTAGGCGGTTAGGTGGGTTAGTGGTTAGGTGGCTAGGTGCGGTCAGCAAATTGTTATGCAAATCAGCACATTGACAGAAAATCAATTAACTAAGGTAAACACGCGGTGTAACCACCAACAATGAGATCACAAACCGGCCCCTGGTCGAGCTCCATTTGCAGCATGTGAGGCTGTCAAATGCTTTGTGCGTTTGAAATTAATTAAAATCTATTTAGCCGACTCTTTGGGGCTGCCAAGTATTTTCGTCGCACATACAAGCTACAAGTCTTGCTTAGCCCTGCTTACCGCCTGACATTCACTGTAAGTCCGGACAAGAATTAGAGCCTGTAAACGTCAAGCATTGGGACAGGGCAGCCGCCCCGAATTGACCCAAATGCACAAGCACACACACGCAGCAATTGAACAATGGGCTTGGCGCTGGAGACGGCTCAAGATGGGAGGCGTAGGATCGTTTCGCAGAGGACTGGGCGGGCGGAGGGGCGGTTGGGCAGGCGGCTGAATGTGCGGTTTTGTATATGGCATGACTGTCATTTGCTTTATGCACGCTGTAATATTCATGATTGTAGTTAACAAGGACAATTATGATTGATTTATGTGCCGGGGTAAGCGCGTGCCTGCGTCCTGGCCATTAGTTTAAGCCATGGCAGCTGAGCAACTAAGTTGAACTTTATGCCAGGTAGCTCAAGATTAAACTTCTACATAATCCCAGCCACACATAATGTCGGCCATCATTTTAAGACAATGCGCTCATAAAAATTATGATTCGTCCTAGGCCTCGCAGCGCTGCATAAAACTTTGAGTGCCTCGTTAAATGCGAGTCGAAAACAAAGCCACGCGTTAGTTCCAACTAGGCATACAAACTAACACTGAGGTGCGCTTATGCTTATGTCGCTGCTCATGTGAGTTAATTAGATTGCCACGTAAGACGGCGCCTCAACCTCTGAAATCAAACTCTATGCCGAAACTCATTTACTCCACCCTCCCCCAGAGGCAGGGCCTCTTTCACTCTAAGGATGCAGTCAGGTGTCTCAGAGAGGGAGAGGCGTTAACCCTTTATTGTTTTAACTTTGTTATTGCTTATGTAAATGGGAACTTAATGTCAATGTCAGTCGAAGATGAACTTGTTGGCTTAGCAAATTATTCACATAACCAGGCACATGGAACTTGCATAAATTACTCAACAATTTGAGCGGAGAATGTGAAATTAGTTGCGGCTTCTCTCCGGGGTCAACTGCTCGAGGCATGCAGCCACTGTTGTCATTGCACATAATCGCCTCTGGGCGGCCCTTCATTTATTTACTCACTCGGTAATCCCAGGGGTCATTGGTCTCAACAAACACAATATCCTCACTCTCGCTCATACGCACACGCTCTCGCACATTGACCTGTTTAATTCGTATATAAATGTTGATTATTTCTTTTATTTCCGGTTCTTTTGGCTGGTTCAATTTCTGCCCGCTATTGTGCACACTTTAATCCGATTGTTTTCAATTATTTCTAAACCTGTTTGGCTGCCCTGCTGCGTGCTCGGCGGGTGTCCAGACGCCCAAGTCGCTCGTTATGCATAATTAAATTAGAACAACAACAATTACAATGGAAGTAGTCCGAGGCGAGGGGACTATTAAAATGTTTACGTGCAGCACCGGCCAGCAGCGGGACAGCAAAAATAACGTCAGTATTTGCCCTGGGCTTAATGCAACTTTAATTGCATGTCCGCTCACTTGTTTGCCATTGGCAAATGCGCTTTATAATTTGAGCGGCATCCGAGCTAAGAGCCGTGACATTTATCGGCGCTAAACTGGAGTCGCTCGCCTTGGAGGCCCAAGGACAACCCTTTGGGCGGGCTTAAGATTGGTGCGACCAAATGTCGTTTGCCGCAATCGATGTCGTTTATCTTCTGATTTGTTGCTAAACGAAGCAAAACAAATCACTTGGTCGAACGACTGCTGCGCCGGCTGTGGCTCCGACTCCGGCGACAGCGCCGTCTCCGGCTCTGCCGAACTAAGAACTACATGTACATAAGCCACATAGAAGCTGAGGCCTGCCGCGGAGCTGCAGCTCCAGACGTTTGGCTGCTTTGACGAGAGCGTCGCCCTGCTGCTGCTGCTGCTGGAGGCAGTGCAAATGAATTGTTGCCATTTTTCAGGCATCGTTGGCGTATGGCGCAGGCCTCTAGCAAAGCCGCTGCGATCCGCAGTCGCATAGCTGGCAATAAAGACAGCAGCAAACTGGCAGCAAGGACAAAAGGCGAACGCTAAGGAATTCGGTAGGCATCACGCCGTCTTGTGTTAACAATAAAAGCACGCCCCACAAAAAAGGTACAAATGTTGCTGAAATTTATTGGAACGCATTAACCAACACACACGCACACACACGCACATACACACGCACATACACACGCACACACACACCCATAACACACATGAATATGTCCGTGTAGATGGCTTTCACAATTGTTTTGCTTTCCTGGCGGGCAAACTTTTTGCCTTCTTTTTTTTATTATATGCTGTCGCAAATTCCATGCCTCGAAGTTAATCAGGATTTGTGTTGTCTTTTTAAGATAAATTAATTTGTGATCTGACTTTGGGCAACTCCATTGAAATTTGCATAAATATCATTTGCCGTGGGTTGCATGTAAATCTAAGCAAGAAACATAAAAATTCTATAGCTTGTCAGACCAAGCACCGCTCGGAGCAAGCAGCCATTAAACTCTGCTCTCGATAAGCAGAGGGAACAAAAAATATATATGCCCACAGCCTCGAGCACAAAGGAAAACTACAAAACATTATTATTTCAGTACATTAATTTTGGATTTATTGCTTATGACGGGACGCAGCTTTAAGTGGGCAGGCCAATGTCTTTTTGTCAGTCAATGGTCGCCAGTATATAAGCTTGTCTAGTAGAAGGAGCCAAACCGAAGAAATCAATACGTTCTCGTTCAGAGGTTTTCTTTTTATACTCGTTCACGAAGTGATATGGGTATATTGGCGCTTCAGCAATGCTCGACTTAAAATGCAAAGTATTTTGAAATAATTAAACTAATTGAAATCTATACTCAAACTCATATACATTCAGCTTAAAAAATATTAAGATTTTTGTGGCTGCTAATTCCGTGCTCTAAGAGTTTTAGTTCAGTATTTTTAATTATACTCGTTTCCCAAAGGGAAAAAGAGTATATTGGTTTTGTGAAATGTCCGTCTGTCCGTCTGTCCGTATGAATGCAATTTTTTTCTACGCTATTAAAGCTAGAGAAATTTGGAACATATACTCGTGTATACCCTCGAATTATAAAGTGTCAAGATTTTCCGGATACGCCCACTAGGGGCGTGGCAAATCGGAAAATGGTTGCGCCCATAGTTAATAGAAATCATAGAAATCATATTAGTCGAAGAGCTAGAGAGTTGAAATTTGGAATGTATACTTGCGTTGACCACCCAAGTTCAAAAAGATATGGCGGATATATCTACGCCCATTGGGGGCGTGGCAAATCGGGAAAACTGTAACTTCTACAGTTTTAAAGTTAGAATGCTGAAATTTGGCACGTATCTTAACGCTTCGAATCTATAAAGATTGATAAAAATTTTATGTCCACGCCCACTGGGGGCGTGGCAAATCGGATCTGAATATAGAGTGATTTTACAAATTCAGCTATATTTTGAGCACTATTGATGCTAGAGACTTGAAATTTGATATATATACTCGGATAAGCAACCCAAGATCAAAAAGATATGGCGGACATACCTACGCCTTCAGGGGGCGTGGCAAATCGGAAAAAGCTTATAGCTCCTACAGTTTTAGAGCTAGACGATTCCAAATTGGATGTTTGTGTTACTGGGGGCTCCCTCTATTGATTCCCCAAAAATAAATCTTACGCCCCTTTGGGGGCGTGGTATATGGAAGAAATACCCTGTAACTTTCACATTTTTGGAGTGTAAGCATCTAAACTTTGCAGTTACGTTACCCTAGACTCCTTCTAGGAACTTGCCAAACATGATATGTCTACGCCTACTGGGGGCGTGGCAAATTGGCAACAAAATTTGTAACGCCCAGCTGCAAAATTCATATGCCTGTGCCACCTATATAAATAAGCTTAATAAGAATTGCTAAGACGACAAACGGCATTTATGAGAAATATATGTAATTCGATTTAATGTTGAAGTTCTGCAAATAATTTATCTGCTAAAATTATCATTTTTCGTATAGCCTAGGTCAGTTATGTTATTTTCTTTTTGTGTGTGTGACCCTAACAAAAAATGTAAATATCAAATACCGATATTTGTGTAATCGACTTAGTCCGAACAAAATTATTTACACACAAAAAAATTGACGATAGGTCCCATCAGGTATGTATGTATATAGGCACGAACAGCTGCGCAACTATTTTCATGCCGTCGCCGCCGCGTCTCGAACGCGGACCCTTTTGCTTACACGCTTTTCATCTACCTGCTGCGCCACATAAGTTTTGCATTGTCTGTTGGCAAATCCGAAACTACTTCACTACAAGGGCGACTTTTGACAAATACAAAACTATAGAAGCTGCTGTTAATGCAAACATAATATAAACATAAATCAATTGCAATTGTGATTCTTAGAAAATGCTAAAATGCGCGCATATGAACGTATGTATTTATATGTGTACATACAAAAACGGTGGTCGGTTGAATGTACATATGCGTATAAAGGGCGATATTTGACAAATACAAAACTAAAGAAGCGGCTGAAAATGCAAGCACAACTCAATAACAATTTTGGTTGAAGAATATGCTAGAATGAATGGCGCTGAATTTATTTGTGACCATGCATAAGCAAACGCGCTTGCACGTTTCAATGTATGTACATATGTGTAAATGTAAATATATTTTGCTGTCGCTGCTTAACGCGTGCGTGTCATAATTGGCCAAACGTTTTGTTTAATAGATTGCGACTGACTTAACGGAACCTGATGAAACTTTCAGCATATGATTCTATTGAATTTTTTACATTTTATAAAAATGCTAATTCATTCACATAGTTATATTTGCAAAAATTGAAATTGCATAAAATTCACATGAATCTACATAAATGCAAAATTTGAGATAAATTATTGAATTTAAAATACCAGATGCCCCTGTGGGAAACGAGTATCACGCCTTAGGTCTCGCCCTAAGGCAACGTTCTTACTTGTTTTTTAGCTTCCCCTAAACATGAAAAACCCTGATTTGTGTTTTGTTGTTATTGAAAATAGCAATATATTGTATAATATAAACTAATTTCACCAAAATCAAACATTTTAGATAAGAGTTTGATTATGATTACAGAAAGTTAAGAAAGAAAGATATGTATATAATGTTTCACAACAATATTATGCCGTGATATAGAATAGAAAAATCGTTTTCAATTTGTTCCCATTCTGTTCAATTTAGTCGTGATCACTCCTACATTTGCAGCAGTATTTATGTGAGGCTGGGAATTTATATGGACTTTTGTACAAATATTATCGGAATGAGTTGCGTCTTAGCTACATGTCTCTCATTTTTATTGTATCCTATAAACAAGAAAAAACTGATAGTCAGTGGATGAAGTCGAGACTGCCCGACTAGGAGATGCTATGAACCCTGTTAGGAGCCAATTTTAAAATCATTCTACGCACATACGCACGCGCGCATAAGCACGATCTCTTCTAATTGCGCAGTCGACGCAGAGACAAATTTGCAATCTCTAGCTCAAACTATGTACAAACCACGCATAAAAAGAATTCAAATTATCGATAAATGTCGATAAAAAAAGAAACGGAATGAGCTATCGAAAACGACTATTCATGTTAAATTTCCCCCGTACACACGGCCGGATAGATGGACGGACGGTTAGACGAACAGGGTTATATCGACTCGTCTTGTCGCGCTGATCAGGAATATATATACTTTATGGGGTGTGACACGCCTCCTTCTGCATGTTACAAACATTTTCACAAAACCATTATACCCTGATTTCCCATTTTCACTGTGTTCAGAGTATAAAATGTACAAAATTATAAAGTATAAAAAGTACAAAATAAAAGAAGTGGGCCAAATTGACATAAACGCGATATATAAATCGAAATAAGTTCTTATGATTTGTTTTCTCTTCTCTCGAATTCAAGGATAACGTACGCATGCTATTAATAAATGTTGGAAAATTAAAGTCTTGACTATGTTAAGAAAAAGTAACTTATTAAAAATATCATCATCTATTATATTTTATATTTCCAAATTGTATTTAATCTTTGTCAAGCCTACAAAAACTGTTTATTATATTTGTTTCGTTTTTATACTGCATTTCGATTTTGCAATGTTTATGATACGCATTTGGGCAGAGGTCGTAAATCTTTTAAAAACGGCCAATTTGTGTTAGCATAAAAAAAGGCCCACCAGTCCAAAGGGGGCCCGTGGCCGATCAATAAAACATTTATTTATATTTCTGCCTTGAGTGGTCATAAAAATGATGCGAATTCACATGATGAGTCCCCCGAGCTGCCTAATTAATATCTGCCTAGGCATCTACAAGTATTCTACAAGGCGAACCATGGCCCAACTTCAAAGGTTAGCAATGGGATTTATGGGGAGTAGCTCGGTAAATAAATGTAAAAATGTGGCAAGCCACTGCCAGCAAGAACACAAAACACAAAATGAAACAGAAGAGGGGAAGCAAGCAAAGAAACTTCCACGGAAGTGTCACCCGGAAAGTCGATTGCTTGCAAGTTCTGGCAGCAGCTCCAAACTGTGAGTCAGTCTGTTGCTGAGCATGTATTTATGTAGCGATAAAATTAAATTTATTTTAACGCCAGCCAAATGTGAGCCCCACAGACCCACAGACCGAAAGACCCGCCAGAGTGCCACATCGCCCCGGACACTGCCCTGGGCAGGGCGTGTGGGCGTATCATGTGCTCACATAGTCAAACATTATCGCGAACTTAGTTGTTCGTGGAAAACTTGGATGCCAATGCAATGCCTGGCCACGTTTGCCTATCCCTTCTCTGCGGCAACTCTGGGCGGAAATCGCTTAAATTTGCTGTAAAAGATGAAAGAGATTTCCCATCACAGGCAGGAAAGGCACCTGCGATAAAAGTTTCTGCGCCATTTTCCAGTTGCCTCTGCCTCGCTGTGCCAGGCATTGTTTCCATTGAACACATGAATCCGACAGGCCACTGACTGCTGGCTGTGAGGCTGGCTAACGCGATTCATAAACAACCAAACAACTGCAGAACAACGCAGCACCAAGTGAATGCAACATTAAGACGGCGTGGCTCGTTTAACCAACTCTCAGCAGATAATAGTGCAACGCAACGAACAATACTATTGCTGTAAATTCCACCTGTATTTTACAATCACCTGTGCAATAATAAATGGGACTTGAGTCAATAGTCTAATAGGGATAAGTTTCGATGCATATACTCATTCAGAAAATGAAAAGAGTATATTGGTTTTCTGTGCGTCTTGTCGTTCGTTCGTATGCAAGCAATTTCGCCACTATTGAAGCAAAAGACAGTTTGGAATATATACTCGACCTATCTAAGGCTTTTGTATGTATATACCTTCAGCAGTTTAAAAGCTGAACACATTGAAAATGGAAAATGGAGTTAGAGTCTAACAATTTTGCATATAGATTAATGTGAATTTTGTTCAATTCTTGGATTTGATACATTTTGTATAACCACGCTAAATTTCCCAAAGGCCCCCCTTTGAAGGTCAGCTATAAATATAGCCCTGAGAATGAGTTGAGAGTTTTTATAATATATAAAAAATTCAATAGAATCGTCACAATTTATTAATCAAAACGTAACCAACACAACCAATTACCCCACGCACGTGGCAAGCTGCAAAAAGCAATTACATTCACACCAATATTGAAACGTGCAAGCGATTTTTCTGTGCACACATAAATTCAAAGCCGTTCACTCTACCATATTCAAGAGCCAAAATTGTGATTGAATTGTGTTTGCATTTTCAGCAGTTTCTTTAGTTTTGTATTTGCTAGATGGCGCTCGTGTAGCGAACTAGTTTCGGAGATGCCAACGACTGATGTAATACTGGTATAGCGCAGTCGGTTAGCGAGAGGATCTAAGTTTATGACCTGCCGTTGCTATGTAAGGTTTTATATAAATTGCTTATTGTTTTGTTTTATTTTACAAATATGAAGTGGTTATGCTAGTTGAGGTGATACGTTTTACCAATACATGTATTGTAGATGTTGGCTCGAGCACAGGAGCGGTACTGTTTGTTTTTGTTCTTTCTTTATTTTGTTTATTTATTTAATCAATTAATTAATTAATTAATTAATTAATAATTTAATTAATTAATTCATTAATTCATTAATTATTTATTTATTTGATTACTTATTTATTTATTTATTTATTTATTTTTTACTATTTATTTATTTTTGTTTTAGAAACATTTTAATAGATTGTGAAAATTATCTTTAAATGTATTTAATATTATATTTTAAAAACACAAATTGGACGAGTTTCAAGGGATCTTCTAGTCGCGCACGTTCGACTATAGCTTTCTTATTTGTTAATTATTATTAAATATACTACTTTGAAAACTATTTAATAATTCTTTTTAAGTTTCCATTTCGCTTTTATCATATTTATAAATATTATTAATAGTAAATTGTGGTCTGGCAAATAAACTACCCCTATTGGGCTGCCGAAATTATTGACTGATATTCTTTTTTTTATAGCCTAACTGTATAATATTTTTTTTCAGCTAATTTTTAAGATGACTAGCTTTACAAATAGCCGTATTTTTTGTTTAGTAAATAAATTAAACACTATCATATGTGACCATTTCAAATCATGTGCTCCACATTCTTACAAAAAAGTATATCAACATATCTTACTAAATCAGTTAGTTCTCATTTATCTGCACTCCTCCTGTCTTCCAGAGTTGAAAATATTGTCGTGCTTATCTCTCCATTGAATTATGTATATATATTTTTTTCTGCAGCCTAGATAAGTCAAATATAAATAAGTGAGCAAGAGTTCAGTCAAAATAGGAATGATCAAACAATTAAAACATTGATTTAATTGACTGTCTTAGCTATAAACTTTAGGAGATAATTAAGCAAATAAATATAATTGTTGTAGAGCATGATTATTGGAACAACGCAATAATTTCGCACAACAGGTTCCAGAGCACATGGGAAGGTGCTAATTCGGGAGGCTTATCACACATTTATGTGCGCTTATATCACGGAAATAGTAGCTATTAATTAAAAGTCTTACTATTGTATTATATTGATTTTTTGTGTTTGGATTGATGGGCTTAACGGAAGCGAGTTTCACTAAATGGTAATTGCCCGCGATAAGCTGATAATATACAACAACAGCGCAGCTACCCAGCGACCCGTGCGTGACTTATAAATATAAATAGGATCAATGGGTTCCTGGTAGTACGCCAATGACAGGCGATAAGACAGCAACGCGTCGCGACTCCTTCCAGCAGGAGCGGGACCACCAGACCACCCAGAATCCCGATCAATGCAGCTGGCTAAGCCGAACGCACAAGAACCAACCGCAGTGGAATGCACTCGGGGCTGGCTCGCTCATCTTCGTTTCAGGCGGCATGAGCTTGGCCTGGGGGGCCGGCTTTGCAGCGCACTCCTCGCATATGGAGCTGCTACAGCCGACGCTCCATATGCAAATCTGTTGGCATGCGGCAGCGCTGCTCGGAGCCATCTTGAGCGCAGTGTTGACCCACCGGACACCGCAACGACCTGTTTATGTGAGTATGCCCAGGGTATTGACTCGGAGGCATGAATCTAATCGATGTGCGTTTGCCAACAGGTGCTGAGCTCTTGCCTGGTGCTAATCTGCGGCATGCTTTTCCTTATGTTGCCCGAGCAACCAAAAGCCATACTAGCGGCTCGCTACTTGGATGGCTTTGCCAATGGCCTGGTCTTTGTGCCCACCCTCAGCACAGTGGGCGAGCTGTCCGTCTGCGAGATGCGGGGCGTGTTTGCCGCATCTCTCGAGCAGCTGAGCTACAACTTCGGCATCTTCACCCTGCTCGTCTACACGGCCATCTGGCGTAGTGGCTGGAATGTGACCATTGTGGCCGACCAGTTGCACGGCCTGCTGAGCATCATATATGGAGTAATAGCCCTGGCTCTGGCACTAACCTGCTGCGTCGAGTCGCCGGTCTACTTGCTGCTGCGGCGCAGTGAGCAGGCCGCAGTGGACGCTCTGCGCCACCTGCAACGCCCATTCGTGGTGACGTGCGAGACATTTCTGCTGCTGGACGAGCGCAAGCGCTACGTAGCTGCCAATCGAGACTTGAGCTGGTGCCAAGCCATACAGCGTGGCCTAGTGCCACTGCTGAAGATCGTCGTACATCGATCACTCTACGCCCTAAGCCTGACGACCATCGTGTGGAGGGCTCTGTATGAAACGGCCGAGCAGCTAACACCCCAGTTCCACACCTGGCCCTATGTGGTGTTTGGAACCTTGCGCTGGAGCGGTTCCATCTGCGTAGTCTTCCTGATGGACACCGGCGGCCGCAAAAAGCCCTCACTGTTTGGCACCTTCGCTGGCGGCGTCTTCGCCATCGCCTTTGCCAGTCTGTTCGACCGCGTGCCTCGCATGATCTCAGCGTTGACCATTTTGTTCTTCTTTCAGTTCTTTGCGGGTGTCGCGTATGCGGCTTCTGCCGTCTATCTGACCGAGGCTTTTCCACTGACAGTCAAGCCGTACTTTGTGGCAGTCGTCTATATCATTGAGCTGATGATCAGGATGGGTTGCTGCCTATATACACCCACTCACGCGGACATATCGCTTTACTTTTATGTCTTGGGCGGCATATCACTGTGCTTTTTCTTGCTGGGCATCTTTTGCTTGCCCGAGACGAGGCTGACGACGCTGAAAAAGGCTCAGTTTAAGATTCGAAAGTGGTTCAATGAAGACTTCTAAGCCCGGAATAAGAAAATATGCTAAAAGAAATAAAATGAGAGAATCTATTTCCTATTTAAATAAAAAAATTTGAGTGCACCATATTTGACTTAATTCCTTATATATATTAATATATGTTTCAAAAGGTACTTTTTCATAATATGACTCACTAAAACCCGATTACAATGATTAGATATCATTGCGTAGCTCGGCAGCACTTAGCATCGTTTAGATTAGTCGCAATTCAATTCTGCTATTCTATTCTTATTGCATTTAATAGAAGCAAATACGTTTTAAAGTGCCCAATATTTCAACTGTTTTGATTTCTAATTAACTGAGCTTATATAAAGGTATTACAATGAATATGTCCAACTCCCATTAACCACAGTACATTTTATGGAGAACCTGATAAGCTCCGTTGTTTCCAATACGCATTCAAGAATACCGTTGTGATTTCGAGCACTTGCAGCTTATCAGCACCGCGATAAGCGCATATCAAGCTTCTCCTATCGAATTCGTCAAAAATTCAACAAAAAATACCTGGCCGTGGACTTGAGCTTTCAGTTGCCAGCGGTCAGCGATTCGAAACGGTTGACGCCGGTTCATCAATAGAAATGAACGATAAGTATCAGCCACCACAGCCAGCGTCGTACGGTTTCACCTCGGCACCACCCGATGGGTCGCAGAACTACCTCCCGCAAGGGTATCCCCAGCAAGGGTATCCCCAGCAGGGGTATCCGCCGCAGGGGTATCCTCAGCAAGCATATCCCCTACCAGGATATCCTCCGCAGAACTATGTGCAGCCACCACCGAACTTTATACCGGCACAAAGCTTTGGGCCAACGCCTCCACAGAACTATGGGCCACCACCTCTGCCACACGCCTATGTACCCACCCCACCACAAAACTACGGAGCAAACCAGACCCAAACGCATACTACCGTAATAACAGTGCAGCCCACTGGCTGGTACAACCGAAACCAGAAGAACAAGCCACAATCCAATGCCGTGGGAGCGGGTATGTATGACTGAATCATCTGAAATTAGTCAGCTGGTCGTAAAAATAACTGCTCGAGATAAGATGCGCTGCGCCAACCAACCTTGTGGTTGGCTAACGCACATGTGAGCTTTTCAGCCATCCACTAATGCCTGCAATTTCGTTTCTATAAATCATTTTCTACAACTCTAGCTGGACTCATCTTCATATCGGGTGGCATGAATATTGCCTGGAGCACTGGCTTTCACGGTTTCATTTATGGCTTTATTCCTATGCACACGCGCCTGGCATGGTTTATTGGCGCCATTATTGGAGGAGTATTCAGCGGCTTCCTGGCTAACAAGCTACCCAAGAAAGTTATCATGGTAAGCACCCTCGGATCATAGCCTCAATGATCGCATCTCACTTTACATTCTGCAGTGCTTCTGCTCGCTTCTCGTGCTCATCGGTGGAATTATAATGGCATCCACGTCGTACAACGTCAAAGCCCTTGAGGCGAGCCTTTATCTGGATGGAATCGCCAACGGATTAGTGTTTGCCCCAACGTTGGCGTTGGTCGGCGAGGTCTCAGTGCCTTATATGCGTGGAATGATAGCCACGTCCGTTGAGCAGCTGTGCTACATGATTGGCTTCTTCATTCAGATCATATATATTACGTCGTGGACCACGCCGTACAGCCTGACCTCTTTCAATGCTGAAAATATGCACGGCGTACTGTCCGCTGTCTATGGACTGATTGGGCTCATCATTGCCAGCTTGCTGTGCATCGAGTCTCCAGTGATAATGCTGGCCGATGGAAACGAGCAGCAAGCAATTGATGCACTGCGCCGACTGCAGCGCCCCTATACGATCACCGCGGAGACTTACGCGCAGCTGGAGGAGCACAAGCGTTATCTGGCGCAGAACAGGGAACTGTCGTGTGGGCAGAGCCTGACCCAGGCTTTGCCAGCGTTTGTGCGTCTCTGCTATCTACGCGCCCTAAATGCCATGAGTCTTTCTGCACTGGTGTTTTACGCCGTACTCATCTCAGTTGCGCCTTCCTATTCCCTATATTCGGTTACCTGGCAATATTTTGTATACAGTTTCTGTCGCTGGCTGCCAACCTTAATCACCAGCTTTTGCATGGAATCCGCGGGCCGCAAGAAAACAACGCTTCTGGGTCTCCTCGGCTGCGGTGGCATTGCCATTGGAATTGCCAAATTAATCTATGACATACCCTTCATAGACTACGACGCTTTGTTTATTCTCCTCTGTGTTTTCCAATTTTTTGCTGGCATTGCCTTCACTGGCACTTCTGGCTATCTGAGTGAAGCATTCCCACTTGGCGTCAAGCAACCTTTCATTGCCGCCACTTTCATTGTTGAAATGCTGATCTATATCATCATTTCAAGTGTGAAGTATAGCCTGACAGGACATGGCCTCTTCTTTAGCATTTTGGCTGCACTTTGCTTGATTGGCTCTCTGCTGGGCATCTGGCTTCTGCCAGAGACCCGCCGAACAACACTACGTGAATCACAGGAAAAGTTTAAGGACTTACTGAGCAAGGGCTTTTAATTGATCAACATAATAATATTGAACGAAATTTCAACAAAATTTACGCTTTAAAAATAAAAACTAATTGTTAATTAATCGAAATACCTGCTATTTTCTTCAAAACAAGAAATGTCGAATCGTTAAAGAAACTCAAAAGCTACATACGATTATATTATATTATGAATCAGCAACTATAATTATCGCATCAAACCACTAAAACAATATTTCACCAAAGCTCTTCATGATAGACTCTAACACTTTTTCTGGGGTAATCCCCCAGCCATCAAAAATATGATAGGGGTCATAAAATATGATATATTATTTTATAATGTTTAATATTAGCTCTTATCAACAAAACGTGGGCTTGGATTCCCTGTCTATCAGCATTTTAGCACTTATAGCTTTCTGGTCAATTTAGTGAGTATTTAGCATGAGTATCAGATGTTGCGGCAAAACCAAAATAATAAACGACAAATACTTATCAGATATCCCAAAAATAAGATTAACATAAGAACCTATATAGATCAATGTCTATATACAATTAGGGGCAACATCATTAGAAATTTCCAGTGATTGCTTCAGCCGACCTCAAACCGAAACGCAGCTGAGATTGTCTGATCTATTGAAAGTACGAGCGAATTCTCATTTAATCATTTGACAACAAAATGTAGGCATATCTAATCAGTAGATAAGCATACTACATTCTTTATATAGCGCTATATATGTATATATTTTCTAACAATATACATTTCTCTGACTTCAAATGCCTAAAAATCAATTTGCATCTTAAACGAGCTACAAAGAAGATTAGATTAAACACCTAAAAAAAGTGAGTTTATCTGTATTATGGGAGTATATGTAGGATTTTGATCAAATTATGTTTTTCAATGGATTTATTACATAAAATAAACATATTTGGTTTCTTTTACTTTTCAATTGTATTATTAAGATACTAATTGTAAATGGCATGAATTTAACAGTGAATATAAAACAAACAAAAATACCCATTCTAAGACTTTTAGCCAATTTTGTTTTCGTCTCCGGTGATATGAATAATGCTTACTACTATCACAAGCATTATGCCATTGTATGGCTAACTCCATCTCACACATTTCAAGTTGCAGTTAGTTGAAATTAAGCAAATTTAAACAAAAATTTAATTTTGATACTTGGATACTTGTGCGGCAAGTTATATCTGAATGGCGTTGTCAATGCTCCTACTCTTCCGATTACTAGAGAGTTGGCTGTATTCCAACTGAACAAAGGGCATATTTTCGCAAATTTTTAGCTTGAAAACTTAGAAATATAGCTTTATAGTTGGAATATGTTTTATCTATATTGGATATTTGATATTGAATATCTAAAATCCATAGATGCGCGCTTGCAACTATCCGAAGACTTTCAGCTGAGCAAAACTTTGTTTAAGCAATTCCAGCCTCTGCAAGCCGATACCTACCAAGCCCTCATATTGCCATCGACATATCCAACTTCATCTTCCTAGTCCTCCGCATCCTTATCACTCACCACAGAAAGGTACTTTTTTATTATGCATAAAAGCACCTTATATTGATAAGAATAGTAGCTCTGCCCATGGTATTCCCAAGTCGGGAGTTTCAGACTATAGCACTCTTACATGTTTTTAACTATTATCACACTCCTATACTCACTCGTACATACGTATATTATTCGGAGACTTTGCTCACATGGAAGTAAGAGTCCTATGTAAAAGCATACGATACGAAACCCTCATGAAAGAATGTACTGTGTATTCGGTATTTAAGTATTTACGTCTAACGCCTTGAAGGATCGAGAAGCAGTAAGTTGTGAGTATGTGTAACAAGAAACTTTTAAAATATTGTATTAATGGGAACCTACTTTAGCTCTGATACAATAAGCTACAAGAATCGCATACTAAGGACCCTTTATGACAACTAATTTCAATATTATTGACTTTCTGTTGACGGGAAATGATATTAGGGATTTGAATAGCCTAACAAACTTGGAATTAGCTATTAATTTACTTCAGTTTATATTCCCAATTAACCGTAAAAAGATAGGGACATGGAAAAACGAAATGATACACTTAACATTAATACTTTATAGGATTAGATTTTCAATATCAATCAATCAATATCGAAATTATTGTTATAACGTAATTAATACACCATTTTTCATATAGGATAAAATTTCGTTAAGATTTAAAGTAAAGGCACTTACCTTTTCTTTATTCTGAGTTATTGTTGTGTTCTCTTCTATTCTACTAGCATAGCAGATTTATCTGTCCTGCACAAAACAGCCATACCCTGACTTAGAATGGAACGTGAACGATTATTGGGATTGCTGAAAAGAGTTAGCTTAACATACAATTATGTGGAGGAACTTCACGAATTTGACTATATACGCATCCTCGGTAGAAGTAGAAAATATATATACCCCGATATAGTCAGTTAGTCAAGAACCACTTTAAATGTTGCAACTAAATAAATATATTTTAATCTTACATGACAAAATAGTACCGTTTCATTCAAATTAACAAACGTATTTTGTCCCTACGCTGTAAAATATTAAAAACAAGTAAGAAAACTCTAGTCGGAGGTGCCCGACTAGGAGATACCCTGAGCCCCGTCCGATTTGCATTGCTTAATACGCTATATAGCTTGCATATAATATTACATTTTCCAAAATTAAATTATAATTTTTTAAATTTTATTCAACTAGAATTTATGTAAATAAAAAATAAATAAATAATTAAATAATTAATAAATAAAAATTATAAAAAACAAAAGAAGAAGATAAACAAACATCACCGCACCTGGACTCGAACCTGCATATATTTACTACATATGCAACGTTAAAGCGCGTCATCTCAACTAGCACGACCACCTCATGTTTATAGATTTAAAAAAAAAATTAAAAAAGTTACGTTGTCGTCACCGAGTTTCGAACTCGGGACCTCTCGTTCACGCGCTTCGCGTCTACCCACTACACCATACCAGTATTGCGGCGCTTGTTGGCAAAACGCAAAGTAGTACTACAAGGGCGATATGTGACAAATACAAAACTAAAGAAGCTAAAGAAGTAGATCAATCGCAATTGTGATTCTTAGAATATGCTGAAAAGCGCGCATATGAATGTATGAGTTGTGGACATAAAAAAACGGTGGTCTGTTTGAATGTATGCGTGTAAAGGGCGATATATGACAAATGCAAAACTACAGAAGCGGCTGAAAATGCTCAGAAGCGGCTGTGCACATGCATAAGCAGACGCGCTTGCACGCTTCAATGTATGTGTATGTGTAAATGTTTTTTGCTGCGCGTCGCTGCTTGCCACGTGCGTGTGATTGGCTAAACGTTTTGTTTAATAAATCGGGACTGACTTAACGGAATTTGATGAAACTTTCGGCATATGATTCTATTGAATTTTTTACATTTTATAAAAATACTAATTTATTCGCATGGTTATATTTGGAACAGACTCTCAATGGGTCGATTAGGAAAGGGGGGGGGGGGGGGGTAATTAGTAAAAAGAGCCGGTACGCAAAAAATAAAAAAATAGAAATTGCATAAAATTCACGTGAATCTATATGCAAAATTTGAGGAGTCTAGCTCTAAAGGTGTGGCAGATAGAATTTTATAACCTATTTTCGATAACGTTTAAAATCGATAACAAAACAACCAAAATAGATATCGTTTTTTGGTAACAAACTTGACCTGCGCGTGCTATCCACGGACCCAACAAAAAAAAATTCAAGTCTCTAGGTCAACTACGTTCTGAGATCGACGCGTTCAAACATACGGACAGACGGACAGACGGACAGACGGACGGACGGACAGACGGACGGACAGACAGACGGACAGGGCTAAATCGACTCAGCTCGTCGCCCTGATCAAGAATATATATACTTTGTGGGGTCTGACACGCCTCCTTCTGCCTGTTACATACATTTAACAAAACCATTATACCCTGATTTCCCATTTTCAATGGGCTCAGGGTATAAAAATAAAATAAATACAATTATTAAAATTATTTAAAAATAAACAACAAATATTAAGATTACACACCCTTCAAGATTTCAAAAAACTATTTTATCATTGTCTGCCAGAAAACGTTTTAAGAATATAAAATATATCTGTCGATTTCCTTCTTAAATTTTTATTAAACAAATTCCGAGTCACTTTTGTTTATAAAAGTATTAACCAAATAGCTCAATACTACGACTGTTAAAATTTTTATTGGTCAGAGAGCGAGAGAAAGAGAGACAGAGAGAAGAAATGCCAAAGATTGCTATCTTCAGTACACAGTTTGTATAAAACCTAATAATCTCCTGATATATAATTCATTTCAAGAATCTTTTTCTTCTATCTGCTCAAGTGTGAAATGAATTTAACTATGTATACAAAGAGAAATATTTGTTATCTATTGAACGTACTCAAAATTCAATACATACCGTGATAGATAACTGACTGGCTAAAAACACTAACCACACATCACAAAATCCAAATCCAGTCCACACATTTGAACATAGGTAGATATAAACATACCTGTGCCTGCTCACGTTTTTAAATGTATTGCAGAATAAAAGTACAATTTTGCATACTGATAAAATCATAGTATTGAACTAACCAATTATTTCATTTTATTATTTGGAAGTTCATTGATAGTCATATATACAACGATGCATCTAGCTAAACTCTTTACTGCCTAAATGCCTGCTGTGGGTCATAAAACTCATTTGACAGCCACTCTTCAATTCACACTATACAAAATAACAAAATGCTGAATCGCGAGAAAATCGACAATTTGATCACGCCCTCCCATACGTACACATATTTAAAAGTCTGTGTAGAGTCCTAAAGATGTACAACTACAAAAGTTGGGCTTTCTACAGGTACCAAGAGCTTCCCACATAAGCTCATAGATGAAGCAACCGATTGTAAATATTATTTATGCACATCAACACTTTCATATGCTTCCCACAAATAATCATAATCTATTGCATGAGCATATCAAGAATTCGGCTTACTCTTTGCTCGGAAGGGAAGAACTGCGATCGCTAGGCCAACAAATTTCAATTTTTGTGCTTTTTGTGCGTACATGCACGCATTTGTACATATGTATATACATGTATATTTGTGAGAGCAGAGAGAGAGAGAACGACAGCGAGAGAGAGAGAGAGAGGGAGAGAGAGATAGAGAGAGAGAGAGAGAGAGAGAGAGAGAGTGAGAGAAAGAAGGGAGGAAGGAAACAAATTCAGCATTGTGAGAATTTGATCAAGAATCTACCATTTTGGTCAAGCGCTCATTATGCTTTCCCATATTTTTGGTGCCCGAACCTAGAAACTCCATGCCTAACAAATAAACAGAATTGAGTGGTCCGTGAATCAGAGTTTGTTCGTTGTGCGGTGAGCAAGTTTGTTCTAGCTGTCCGGTCTATGTGTTGTATGGTGAGTGCTAAAAGGTTGCGCTGTGGCCGATGCGATAACGTAGCTGCTCTATGCATGGACTCTTAACATTTATCAATCAGAGCGATAAGAAACGTTTACCAATAAATAAGTAACACAAAAACCTGTTCGCCATTGAGTCGAAATATTTTGGATTGCGTAGTGCTCCCTTGTGCCTCGACAAAGAAGGACGCACACAGTCATGGAACAAAAGAATGAATATCATCGAACGGCCTCGCAGTCAACAGTGGGCTACTCACCACTGCCAGAGCCATCAACGCGGGAGTCTCCTCCGCGACGCCAAATTCTGTATCAACAGCCAACCAGCTGTTGCATCCGCGATATGCGTAATCAACCACAGGCAAATGCCTTGGGTTCCGGTAAGTCCTAAGCATGAATACAAATCATAAATAACAAGTAAGAGTGCTCTAGTCGAGACTGCTCGACTAGGGGATACCCTGAGCCCTGTGAAGAGCCAAATATTAAATCATTCTACGATTTTGTATGCATACATACAAACATACATATGCATACATACATATGCACGCACGCATAAGCGCGCGCTCTGCCAACTGCGCAGTTGACGCAGCGACTGCGCTTGGGCTGCAATGTGGGCATTACTATGGAAAATTAATTGTTTAATAACTTTTTTCAGCGATGGACTAAGTGCATCAAACTTTCACAACTTATTTATGACATTCATATGTGTGTATGTGCCAAAGCACAAGCCTCTACTATTTGATTTGCGCTTTTTACAAATAGGGGGCAATTGGGGGCGAATGGGGCGTGGCATCCAAAATCTAAAGATAACGTTATCTCCGTATTCATTACACGCAACTACACAGCAAATTTGAAATCTCTAGCTCAAACGATGTACAAACCACGCCTTAAAAACACATTAAAATTATCGATAAATGCTCATAAAATCGAAATGGAATGAGTTATCGGAAAAATTTTATAAACTTGTGCAGCGTATGGTATTATCGAGTATTCATGTAAAATTTCAAGTCTCTACGTTGCGTACTTAAAAATATCTCAGCGTTCACACGGACGGACGGACGGACGGACGGACGGACGGACGGACGGACAGACGGACAGACGGACAGACGGACAGACGGACAGGGCTATATCAACTCGTCTTGTCGCGCTGATCAAGAATATATATACTTTATGGGGTGTGGCACGCCTCCTTCTGCCTGTTACATACATTTTCACAAAACCATTATACCCTGATTTCCCATTTTCAATGGGCTCAGGGTATAAAAATACGAAACACAACATTGCACATGAATTTCGGGGCTATTTATTAGTTTTTTTGTTTTTCCGAAAACATATTTAGAAATGTGCATTGATAAGAAACGCAAATTTTAATAACCCATAAAATAACTTGGAAAACATTAAATTATTTGGAATACTGATGAGAACACATCGGATAACTGTAATTTCTTATCTCTATATGATGCTCCTTCCATATTATGTTTCAAATCTGAGATATGAAAACGCTGAGTTTCAAAATAGACTTTCTTTATTAATAAACTCAATAAAAATCGATGAATCCAAAATTTCCATCTAATTTTATATCCTACACACACAGTTTAGTTTCTAGAATGAAACTCCTGAATACTGATGATCATAACTTTCTTTATACAGCTGCTTTAATCTTCCTCTCGGGCGGTATGAACATAGCCTGGAGCATAGGCTTTGACAACCTGGCAGACGAGCTGGTGATCTGCATGCATCTCCGGATCTCTTGGTTTATCGGAGCCATCATCGGCTCCGTGCTCAGTGTTGTGCTCGCCAGGTGCCTCACCTACAAATTGCTAATGGTATGTAGATGTAGATGGTTGTACATGTTGATAATCTGACTGATAAGCGTATCGCTTACCACACCTTTAGCAACTCAGTTGCGTGCTCACAGTCGCGGGCGGTATTCTGTTTACTGCGACGCAGCTGAATGTGGATGCCATGATGGCTGCGCGGTACCTCAATGGCTTGGCGAATGGACTGGCCCTGCCCACCACTTTGTCCACGGCCGGCGAGCTGGTGGTGTTCTACAAGCGGGGAACCTACGTCTCCGCCACAGAACAACTGTGCTGCACTCTGGGCATATTCATGCAGATCGTTTTCAGCGTCAGCTGGAGCCCAGACTACGATCTGACTGCAGACCAGCTGCAGGGAGTGCTCTGCACGATTTACGGTGCCATTGCACTGTTCCTAGCCACCGTGTTTATTGTGGAGTCACCCGTGAAGCTGCTAGCCCAGGGCGAGGAGGAGCTGGCCATCGATGCATTGATCCGCCTGCAGTACCCCAAAGGTGTCACGGCAGAAACCAACGATCAGTTGACCGAGCACAGCTCCTACTTAGCTCATAACAACACGCTGAGCAATACTCAGGCCTGGTGCCAAGCACTGCCCGCCCTGCTGCGTCTCTGTCTGCTTCGCGCTCTCTACGCCATGAGCACGAGCATACTGGTCGTATTTACGCTCACGCTGGCCAGCACCAGCGTCTATGGACTCAGCAGTGGTCCCTATATGCTCTTTGGACTGCTGCGCCTGGCCGGCAGCTGCAGCGGCGCCTTTGTGCAGGATACGCTGGGCCGGAAATTGACTCAGTTGATTGGCTTCATGATCTGTGGGGCGGCGTCCATTGGCCTGGCGACCAGGTTCTCGAATGTGGACTTCGTAAGACTGCCAGACCTGAAGAAGGCGCTGTGGATGCTCCTGATATTCCAGTTCTTTGCCGGCCTCGGATTCGCGCCCAGCTCGGTCTTTTTATCGGAGGCCTTTCCACTGTCCGTGAAGCGCATGTGCATCGCTATCGCGTACATCGTGGAGCTAACCATTCAGTTAGCTGCATGTTATGTGGAGCTCAATGTGCACAGCGATGGCATCTATTTCTACGGCCTTGGTGTATTCACGCTGCTGGGCTTCCTGTTCGGCCATTGGTATCTGCCGGAGACTAAGTACATGACGCTGCGTCAAGCGCAGCAAAAGTTTCGCGACTTCTCGTGAACCCGCCCCAACAATGGGCGCCGCAAGACTCTCTGCCATTTAATATTAGCTAGATGTAGACAAATACTTTAGCCTCATAAGCAATATACTTTGCACATATACCTCTATACATATTGATTGAACGACTGATAACGGCTGTAATACCCTATGGACCTTCGAAACTCTTGCGGCCAACTCTGACAGCTAGTGCTCTCTCCGGACTTACAAATACAGTAAAAGTGTTAAAATCTGAAAAGAACTCATTAAAAATTGACTGTTGTTAATATTTCTATTTTTATGTTGTGCTCATAACTCTGTGACGTATTCATTGACGTTAACGAAATGTGAGTGTGCGAGTGCTAAGAACGTTTGAATATTGTTATTGTGAGTGTGAAACAAATTAAATCTATCAACAAATAATTGAGTATCTGAGACAGCTTTGATGCTCTACTAAGATTGTAATAAATATTTAATGACAATACGATGAGAGACAGTAATAAGTATTACAAAAAAGCCGGAAAGGATTTATAATAACTCATAATAGAACATAATTATTAGATTATCATAAATGTATACACAAATATATACTTACTTAAAAAACGAGCGTGCAATTAATTATTTTATTTCCCTTTTTTGATAAAAGACGATAAAAACACACATGACTAAAATTTAGAGAACGGACTAGAATACGAGCTATAAAAATATAAGCAATAATAAATGAACAAAGAGAGAGAGAGAGAGAGAGAGAGAGAGAGAGAGTGAATTTAAAAGTGGGTTTAACTATAAGAATGAACAACGATAAGGTGAAGCAGATTGATAATGCAATAATAAATAATACATATATATATAACTTCAAATCAGAACATGGAATCTAGAAGGAATACATCGCATAAAGAGTATATAAATCAATAAATAAGAAACTATTGCATATATTACTACATAAATTGATTATGATTTATTGTACAAAACGACTCTAAGCTGACCTTTTCCTTATTTAATTTATAAACATATATTTTTGTTTATGTATATATACGAACAGTTAAAAAACGTTTCAAGTCTATTGACTTTTTGACAGTTTTACAATGTTTATTTATGGTAATTCCGAATCACGCCTGCAATTGCATTTTTCAGAATTCTGTTATCAGTCTGAATGACATGATGCAATTAGTGCATTTACTGCAATTGGTTTTCATGAGCTTTCCAAATTAAAAATTACGAGTGATCAGTGCACTTGACAGGATTAATCTGAATGGATAAATAATATGCCAATTGCTGATTATAGATGTGCGGTTGAGCCCACGTCACAACGGAGCTCAAATAACATCTGCTGAATCACATCGCACTTTTTGAATAGACCTTACAAAGGTAATCCAATGTTAATTATTTGTACATTATTTCGTTACTTTTGAACGGCAGTTTATAAATCTCAATCATTTTCCTAAGCACTATTGATATATTTAGTTATGATAATAAATGACTTGACTTCAGAGATTTCGCTCAGTGTAGAGCATGCTAAGTTCACCTTCGCATCGGCAAACAGTCTGAAAGTTATTTGGCGCTTGTGTCCACTCTCCCGCTTCTGACGCCTACTATTCAAATTTAATTAATTTATTTATATCCAGTAATCATGCTGATAAGAGAGCGGGCGAAACTTTTGTGCGTTCGTTTGTCTGTATTTGGCATTTATCTTATCGGGGCTTCGACGTTCTCGCCTCAAGCACTTCAGACAACTGTTCTGTTGTGAGTGCTGGCCGTTTATCAACTGCACAGGCAACCAGTCGGTCAGGCGAGCAGCAACTGTCCAGCTCCCGGAGGGCAAGTGTATGAGTCGCGAGAAATCAAAGCCCAATAATAGTATGTAACTCGGTGTGTGAAAATGACGGCTACGGTCAAAACAAGTGATAAGTTCTATGACTTCTAAGCGAATCGAAACCAAACCAAGCAAAAGTAGAAAACAAACGCGAAAAATTCCTGAGAGTGACAGTGTAACAAGCGAATCAATCTTGACCAAAGTGTCCGGAAATAGGTCAGAGCAGTCTTCCACCATGCCCATTCTGCCCACTATCGAGGAGGAGGGCAAGTTGTCGTGGCTGCGCCGGTTGTGGCACTACCGGCTGCAGTTTCAGTCCCTGACCGCGGGTAAGATCTTGCTAGCACGGGGATACTCTCTGATCTGATCTGCACACTCTCTATATCCGATCCGTATACATCCCACAGCTGCGCTGGTGTTCGTGGGCAGCGGAATGCGACTGGCCTGGTCTATATTTGACACGCCCGCGGGCAAGTTCCTCAACAGCTACAGTACCCACAATCTGATGATGAGCTGGTTCATTGGTGCCGCATTTGGGGCTCTGCTGGCGGCGCTGTTCGTGCAGCGCGTTACCAAAAACGTGGCCTACGTAAGTGCTTCTGCAGCAATTAACCACTTATCTCACTGCCATAAGCTGATAAACTCCGACTAGTATTGGCCATTAGCCATTAGCGCGTATAATCTGGCCAAGTTCGGGGACCTACCGTAGGGTTAAAAGGCATTCCTTTGTACATTCCTATTGATGACGCTTCTCTCTATGTGTACTACGGACTCACTAAGCTTGTCCTTGTTCTTGCAGACCTCCAGCGGCTTCCTGCTGCTCGTGTCCGGCATATTGAATCTGCTGCTGCCGCGCCACTTCATCGCCGCCTGCTACAGCAGCGTCAGCGTGGGGGCCGCCTACGGGCTGACGCAGGTGCAGGCGCTGGTCACGGGTTCGGAGATGGCCAACAAGTCCATCCGGGGCATGCTGCTCAGCTGCGAGCGCATCTTTCTGTGGCTGGGCGTCTGCGTGCAGGTGTTCTACACGCGCCTCTGGTACACCCTGGAGCCAGTGGAGAGGGGCCACACGATGCACATTGATCAGCTGCACGGCATCCTGCTGGCCGCGCTGGGCGTGGCTGCAGTCATACTGTCCTTGTCATACCGGCTGGAGTCGCCGCTGTTGCTGCTGCGCCAGGACCGGGACATGGCAGTGGGCGACACGCTTAAGCAGCTGAATGGCCACGCAAAGTGCGGCACGGAACTGCTGCGCCTGCGCGAGGACTGCCGCCAGCTGCACAACACCAGCGACTGGGAGCAGTTCACGGCCGGCTCGTTTGACTCCTGCTGGCAGCGCTGGGCGCGCCGCCTGCTGCCGCCGCTGAAGGTGCTTTTCCTGCGCTGCTTTGCGGCTCTGGCGCTCTCCTTGCCCTACAACCGAGCCTTCCTGGTGGTCAGCTGGCACGGCCTCGAGTGCGACATGAACTGTCTGTACTGGCTTGCCTTCTGTGGCCTGCTCGGCAGCCTGGGCGGCGCCCTGCTGGTGGACTGGCAGGGGCGCCGCAAGCTGTGCTCGCTGTCACTGTTCGTCGCGGGCATCGTCATTGTCATCGTCGGCGGCGTCTTCGAGCACCTGGAGTCCGTGAAGAAGACCTATTACGACATCAACCTGCAGGCAATCGCACTGCTCATGCTGCTCTTCGAGCTGATTGTGGCTGCGGGAGTCGCCGTGCCCGCCCTGGTCTACACGGGCGAGGCCTTCAGCGTGGCGCACAAGGCGCGCTGCTTGGCCGGCGTCCTCATCCTCGAGCAGGCTCTGCACCTGGGCCTCATGGCGGCCGCCTTCGAGCACAGCCTGCGAGACTCGGTGTTCTTCTTTACCTTTGGCGCCCTGAGCTTCGTCTTCGGACTGCTGGTCTTCATGCTGATGCCCGAGACTCGGCAGCTGACGCTGTACGAGTGCCTGATGAAGTTCAAGAAGCTTCCCTAGACAGTAACTTCTATTCGGGTATCCTATCTCTACTTATGTATCTTTAGTCATATGCACTTATCTCTCCTTTTAGTAATAACACTTTCGTTCTATGTACATAACATAAAATACCGTTATTGGTCAAATATTGCAGTATAAAGGCGACTCTGCTTGGAAGGTGTATTTGCTTATGCTTGGGAACATTTTTGGTTAACATGGGTTAAGTGTGTCGAACCAGACTAAAGCTTTTCAATGTAAAACTTGTCGAGGGTGAGCTTAAGCTTTTTTATAGCATTTCCAAGTTCCGTCACCAGTATTTGAAGCTTTCACTGGAATGCTGTCGCAAACATCCCGTTATTTGCATTGTAAACATTGTAAACACGTGGGCTTTTCGCTCAGCCGGCTTCTGGGTAGCTTTCGCCCATTCAACTTGTACAACTTATTTAGGATTGGCATTGCCCTCCAATTGGGCTTTTGTGAATTTAAGGCGTCCTTTGCCACAGATTTCAGCCGAGCCAAAAGAGAGAGACAGTGACAGAGAGAGAGAGAGAGAGAGAGAGAGAGAGGGGGACGATAGAGCCTGAGCGTAAGACACATGGCACAAACAGAAATCAAGTTGATGAATATGGCGAGTGATGAGTTTGAATGGCACTCGCAGCAGCAACCAAAAAACAGTTACTGCGCTGCGTGGAGCGCCTGCTTAAAGCCAGCGAAAGCCAAAGAAAGCTAAGGAAAGCCAAGGAAACAAGCAGAATAACTCCCCGGATAGCTCACTCGAGTGCTTTCTCATCTAATGATGCGGAAAATTTGTTCGCCCACCCAAAAATGTAGATATCCTGCACACACACGTATACAAACATACATACATATATGTAAATACACACACGCCCACACACGCAGCCTTCGAGCGGCAGAGAGAGTTATTATTGATATGCAATATTTGTGTTTTTGTTGCACTCATCTCCATTTTGGGGCGAGGTGGTCAGAGGGCACTTTGGGGTCTCGTTTGTGCATAAAGCGGCGTTGGTTTCCACGCTTGGCTATGCTGCTTGACTTACGGATTGGCTTGTGCCTTCCGCTTCTGCTTCTGCGTCTGCCTCTGCGTCTGCTCTCTGTGGTTATGTTGAGCTGGCTGCTTTGAGCCTGGACCAAAGCAAATATGGCCACAATTAGCAGCTGCGGTACAGGCCGATACTCACTGGGCAATAACATGTAACCAGCAACAACAACAACATTGAATGCACTAACAACAGCCGAGGAGAAGGACAAAACGCCCTCGAGACTCAGCGCGAGTAAATGAAGCGTCGGGAATTGAGTTTAAAGTTATTTAATTTTTAATTGTATTAATTAGCGTGCGCCAAAAAAAAAACCCCCAAAACTTCTGCAAAATTTGTTTGTTTATGCAGATGTTGTTGTTGTTGCTGTTATTTTTGCTGTTTCTGTTGCTGTTGTTGCGTACATGTTCCCCAACGGCCTTGCTGAAAACTTTAAGTTTAAGCTAATTATACAGCCTGGGCCACAGAACTTGCTACCCATAAAAGTATACACGATAAGACCGAGAAGACGGTGCAAGTTTCATAATTGCTTAATGCTCATACGAACACCTACACAAATACACACACCCGCACACCCACACACACAGGTATCTGAGGTAAATAAGGCCCTACTCCTAAGATGGTTATTGATGTAAATATCTAAATTAAAGCACACCGAAGCAAAGAGTATAGAAGCATAGTGTAATAATAATACATATTCATAATTATTATATTATATTTTAATTTATAGGTGATTATTTCATATTATATTAAAATTGATCTTATGACGACTCAAGTCGATCCGTATAACGACGCATTTCATTTCAAATTCTTATCTAAACTAGGTCTACTGCCATACATGTCTACTGTTACATGTCGTGTAATTGAGCCATAGCGCACAAGTTTCTTAATTCCCAATACTCTTTCGTTTTGAATCTCACTAATAAAGGCTTCGTTAAATATGATTATTTCAATATAATTACAACACTGCAAGCTCACACAATCTAAGCCGTTATAGGTTATTTGGAGGTACATATGTATATACTTGCATTTATGATAAGGCAACTACAATCTATATAATGCAGAATTCTAAGATGCTTCGTCGATCACTTATACTCTTTACATCTTTCATATCATCTTCATCCTAACCATCCATTCACGTTTATCTATTCAGTCATCTCCTCATATGTTTTGTTTTTTTGCTATGTCAATGTTCGCTCTTAGATGAAACTCATTTCAATGAATGTGGACCGTATTAAAAATCATAAGTAAAAGATTATAATAATAATAATAATAATAATAATAATAATAATAATAATAATAATAATAATAATAATAATAATAATAATAATAATAATAATAATAATAATAATAATAATAATAATAATAATAATAATAATCAAATAATAATAATAATAATAATAATAATAATAATAATAATAATAATAATAATAATAATAATAAATAGAACCGACTATGAATTCCATACAAAAGACTACAATCCAATACAACAGTGAACATTCAGCATGCCAAGCATTTCAAGACCATGAAAGAGAATAAAAAAAGACAATTTCTGAATCAATTACACAACCGTACACTACGAACATATAAAACACTCACTCAAACTTATTAGTTTATTAAACGAAACCCTAATAATTCACCATCAAATAGCAAAAAAATAAAAACTATATTTGATATATTATTATTACATATAATTGAAACTTTTCAGACTGTCTTTTTTTGCATTAAGACTCAAATATTCGTTATTTATTTAATGAATAAAAACTCAGACTCCATTTGGCAAGAGTTGCTTGAGAAAGCTTTTTAAGAAGGTGTGTGCTTAAGACATACACCTAACAATCCGTCTGTTTTAATTGTTTCGGCTTATTTAAACGCTCTCTGGAAATATATGAGTTTTTCTTTTGGTCTAGTTAAGCGCACCTGCTCACAGCGATTGCAACGGTTCAAGTTTCACATAGTTCAACAAAGTTACTTTTTGCTCTGCATTTCGAAAAGTGTGTTGCGCAAAAAGCACGAAGTACGAACTAAAGCTTTGTTTATTTGTGTACTTTGTACACTAAATGAGACGGAAAGAGTATATTCGTGTCATATCTGTAATTTAAATACGACGAAAGCTAGAAGAAGAATAAAAAACTTTAAAAAGTACTATAAACAAGTAAGAGTGCTCTAGTCGAGACTGCTCGACTAGGGGATACCCTGAGCCCTGTGAAGAGCCAAATATTAAATCATTCTACGATTTTGTATGCATACATACAAACATACATATGCATACATACATATGCACGCACGCATAAGCGCGCGCTCTGCCAACTGCGCAGTTGACGCAGAGACTGCGCTTGGGCTGCAATGTGGGCATTACTATGGAAAATTAATTGTTTAATAACTTTTTTTAGCGATGGACTAAGTGCATCAAACTTTCACAACTTATTTATGACATTCATATGTGTGTATGTGCCAAAGCACAAGTCTCTAGTATTTGATATGCGCTTTCTACAAATAGGGGGCTATTGGGGGCGAATGGGGCGTGGCATCCAAAATCTGAAGATTGCGTTATCTCCGTATTCATTACACGCAACTACACAGCAAATTTGAAATCTCTAGCTCAAACGATGTACAAACCACGCCTTAAAAACACATTAAAATTATCGATAAATGCTCATAAAATCGAAATGGAATGAGTTATCGGAAAAATTTTATAAACTTGTGCAACGTATGGTATTATCGAGTATTCATGTAAAATTTCAAGTCTCTACGTTGCGTACTTAAAGATATCTCAGCGTTCACACGGACGGACGGACGGACGGACGGACAGACGGACAGACGGACGGACGGACAGACGGACAGACGGACAGGGCTATATCAACTCGTCTTGTCGCGCTGATCAAGAATATATATACTTTATGGGGTGTGGCACGCCTCCTTCTGCCTGTTACATACATTTTCACAAAACCATTATACCCTGATTTCCCATTTTCAATGGGCTCAGGGTATAAAAATTGAGGGGTCTAGCTCTAAAGGTGTGGGAGATATAATTTTATAGCCTGTTTTCGATAAGGCTTAAAATCGATAACAAATCAACCAAAATAGATATCGTTTTTTGGTAACAAACTTGACCTGCGCCTGCTATCCACGGACCCTACAAAAAAAATTCAAGTCTCTAGTTTGTCTAGATGCTTCAATCGACGCGTTCAAACATACGGACAGACGGACGGACGGACAGACGGCAGGGCTAAATCGACTTAACTCGTCGCCCTGATCAAGAATATATATACTTTGTGGGGTCTGACACGCCTCCTTCTGCCTGTTACATACATTTAACAAAACCATTATACCCTGATTTCCCATTTTCAATGGGCTCAGGGTATAAAAAGAAACAAGTAAGAGTGCTCTAGTCGAGACTGCTCGACTAGGGGATACCCTGAGCCCTGTGAAGAGCCAAATATCAAATCATTCTATGATTTTGTATGCATACATACAAACAACACATACACACATACATATGCACGCACGCATAAGCGCGCGCTCTGCCAACTGCGCAGTTGACGCAGAGACTGCGCTTGGGCTGCAATGTGGACATTACTATGGGAATTTAATTGTTTAATAACTTTTCTTAGCGATGGACTAAGTGCATCAAACTTTCACAACTTATTTATGACATTCATATGGGTATATGTGCCAAAGCACAAGTCTCTAGTATTTGATTTGCGCTCTTTACAAATAGGGGGCTATTGGGGGCGAATGGGGCGTGGCATCCAAAATCTAAAGATTACGTTATCTTCGTATTCATTACACGCAACTACACAACAAATTTGAAGTCTCTAGCTCAAACGATGTACAAACCACGCCTTAAAAACACTTTAAAATTATTGATAAATGCTCATAAAATCGAAATGGAATGAGTTATCGGAAAAATTTTATAAACTTGTGCAGCGTATGGTATTATCGAGTATTCATGTAAAATTTCAAGTCTCTACGTTGCGTACTTACAAATATCTCAGCGTTTACACGGACGGACGGACAGACGGACGGACGGACGGACGGACGGACGGACGGACGGACGGACAGACGGACAGGGCTATATCGACTCGTCTTGTCGCGCTGATCAAGAATATATATACTTTATGGGGTGTGGCTCGCCTCCTTCTGCCTGTTACATACATTTTCACAAAACCATTATACCCTGATTTCCCATTTTCAATGGGCTCAGGGTATAAAAAGATGTTTTTTCTCTGACTTGATTAATAATAAGCAACTTAACACTACACACAGACAGATTATATATATATTATATTATACATTTGTCGGGTCGTCAGGGATATTTTCAATTTTACAATTTGCTATTTTATCATCTAACACAATCGTCGTCACTTTTGTAACGGAACTTGTAGCGATCTTGTGTTTAGCACTGAATCTCCGTGAATTTCGTATATACTGTCGCAACCAAACTATTCTCGAGCCGTCTTCAGACGATCTGGCTTCACTCATTGCCAATTCTCAACACTCAGCAATTAGGTCGTTTAATAACCCTAAATGCCACTCACAGCATATAAATATCGATATTGCCAATCGATATACATATTCAAATCATATTCCAACACATATATATTATTATATTATTATTTGAGATCATTATAGATCAACGTGAGAGAGTAGTGTGCAGTTGGTTCAATCCGACTGCATCATTCTCAGTTGCGTTTTTTCTGTGCCAAGAGTGCACAAAGTAAAAGCAACGCCAAGAGCTTCCCAACTTTACTTTGAGCTGGAAATTTAAAAACAGTGGTCAACAAAAAGCATTTGAGAATATGAGGGAATTTGTACTTTTGGCACTTGGCAGGCGACAGGACATGGCCAATGTAGAGTGTGGAGAATATTCAGCAGCATCGGAGCCATGGGACTGCTCTTGTATGTTTCAATTAACTGAAATGGTAAACGACTATCGTAAGTATTATCAGCTTTATGATGCTCGGCTCATGCTGTGCTGCACAGCCATGCGTGTGGCAGCAAGTGCGGGGGAGGGAGGCGTGGCTGCAGCAGCATCTGTTTGGACGACAAACAGAACAAGAACAATTGCATCTAAGCAAATCGTTTTGCTGCGGCTAGAAGCGAAAAGCAATACAATGACGAGCAACAGTCAAGAAAATGCATTTCAATAAGCCAACTGAACGGACTAAGCAGCCAGAGCGAGATAGATGCTAAAGAAAGAGAGGGCAGAAGAGAGAGAAAGAGAGCGAGAAAGAGAGAGAGAGAGAGAGAGAGAGAGAGAGAAAGAAAGAGCAAAGCGCGTGCTGTCGTCGTAAATGAAAAAAGCAAACAAACGTAAAATTTTATTTGTGCGCAATTTTCTATAAATTTTCATCGATTGCCATTGGGATATTGGCGACATTTGCGTTTGGCATTTTACTGCTTACCGCGTCCTTCACACACCCACAAACACACACACACACACCACTGAAATGTTTCATCTTCTGTGCCGCTGGATAAGTCACCTCTTAAGGTGTTGATTTTCCTACCATAACTTTGGCGGCACTTCTTGTGCTGTTGTTGCTGTTGTTGCTGCTGTTGTTGCTGTTGTTGCTGTTGTTGTTGCTGTTGTTCTCGCAAGAAATTGAAAAACCTTGTACACAAGTGTGTGTGTGTGTGGTAGATTTCCAATCAGCTAGAAATACCGACAAAATATGAAGTTTCTTTAACAGCAAAAACGAGTGCAAATAAATTATGTTCGCTCGCCTAGCGGAAACGAAAGACCTGTAAGCGGCAGCAGCAGCAGCAGCAGCAGCAACAGCAACAGCAGAGCAATAGCAACAATGGGTCGAGCAGTCACAGCAGCAACATGGACATTGGCACCGCATTAATGTCTCGGCATGCCACGAAATGGCCAACGTGGCGGAATTTATGACTGCCGGAGACAACTCTAAAGTGGCCAACGCTGCGGTGTGACAATAAAATGGCGTCAAATTGCCATAAAAAAGAAGCCCGAACAAGGAAACCCAAATCGTTGGCAAACCACAGCCGGAGAAGCGCTTCCCATATAAAAGTAAAATAATAAATAAGCGCATAAACAGGAGCCGCACTCACTTGCTCAGGCAGCAGCTAAGTCAAAGGGTTTCTTTTCTTTGAGATCAGCTCATAAATTTACCAAAAAATACGACGCGATTTAAGCGATTTAACAATGCGACTTTAATAAAGCTAAACTGAAAATATGGAAATGCACAATTAGAGGAAATGAAGCCTGAAAGCGGAGCTTGAATCAAATCGAGTATAAATAGTAAAATAGAAATTGCTAAATACTTTCATTTTGAATTATGTTCAACTGCAAGTTATAAATTACGTAAACATTTACAGTAAATTAAATGACTCAATTCATTGATTCAGTGAAGTGAAAAGCTAAATATTTAAGATTCATCCTCAAGGTTGAGAGTTGCTCTGACTCAAGCATTCATTAATTGCCAGTTAAATTTTATTTAAATGTAAAATTGACTTGGTAAACAAATATATAATCCATTGATGGTTGAGCGTCTAGAGCTATATTTTATATAAATATTTTAAATATAAAACAAATATTCATCAAACAGTTGGCCAAATAAGGCTCAACAGGTAGTCAGAGATGACTGTATCTTAGCATATTTTAAAGCTATATCAGTCTCATTATAAATACACATACATACATATGTCCGTCTGGACATTGCCGTCATACTTTCCTAATTAGATAATCTTTCTACTGCTGTCCCATTTGACGACATCGGCACCAACTCTCATTTTATTTGTCAATACTGCACTTCGTACCAATCTCCATCTGAATGTTGACTAAAGATCTACACAGCTAAGTCATCCCGAAACTATTAAAATACTACTATAATTATCCATGACGATTAACGACTTCATGACAAAATTCATTACTGAACAGAAATTTCATTAAATAAATTTTTTATTATAGGAAAATTTCTAGGAAAACGTCAGGTAAATTATTGTACGTGATTGGTCATAAACTTATGCAAATGTATAAAATCTTTGGCATCCAATTATGGCTGCATCAGGGGATGCAACTTGACACTTGTTGGGTTCAAAAACCAGCTCTTCGTTTAGCAGCTAATGAATGGCGACTATTGACAAAATAGATTTAGATTTCCAAGAGATTTATACTTCTAAACAGATTGCGGTCATTTGAAGCGTTCGTTCTCCCGTTTAACCAGAGTAGGCTTCTTTTTATCAATCTTCCAACAATTAATCATAGAACAATTCTGACGATTGCTTTCCTACATAATTTGATTATTAATCAAATTTATTCGCCATGTTTGTTAATGCAACTTATTTTTCTGTCCCGTTCAATAACACCAAACACTTTAGTCCGTTGCATTTACCTTTGTGAACTACGGATTCTTTGCCGAGAGTGTTTTACGTTTTATGTATTACTAGGTGACCTGGCGAACTTCGTACCGCCTAACAGTCAAAGAATGTCGTGATACCTTTTAACTGAACTATTTGGGCATATCTGTTGGGATCATAGTAATCCTTGCAATAAGAACTTCCTCATCTTTAAATGTTCCTTTGAGTATCGACGCGTGAATCACATTGCTCATCAGTTTTCTAATCATTTTGGTTGATTTAAATTTCTAAGCATGATAACTACCGAGCCAACCTTCAGTTGTAAATTGTGCAGTGGTAAACCAGGCACATCCAAGGAGTTCAAAAATTCAGTTCGATAATTAGTGGCTTCTTCTTCGTTTGTTACACAGTCAATAGATTTGAATGAATACAGAGTACCTACGATTTGATTTTGAATTATAAAATTGAAGTCATCTACATCTTTATTTTTAGCCGCCAAAATTGCTCGCACACTTAACCATTTAGTATTTTTGTGGTTTGCAATGATATCCGGAAATACTTTGTTGATAAGCTCATCTTTTGATGAGACGAAATTGCAAAGATTTGGAGTAAATGAAATCAAACCGCTCGATTCGTCAACATTCGAACAATTCGAACACGGCCATTACCGATATTCAGCAGTTGCTTCGAGAAATCATCAGCAGATAGATCGTTCAACAATGCAACTCTCATATTTACAGACAGTTGAAGTTTGTTTACATATTGCCACAGATTTGATGCTTTGAGGCAAGCGGTTATTTCGTCAAGCAGCAGTAGATTTTGGAATTACTGGTAGTGTTTGTCGGAAATCGCCAGATAATAAAATCAATGAACCACCAAAACATCTCGAGTCATTGCGCAGATCTTTGTATGTTCGGTCTAGTGCTTCCAATGCGCGTTTGTGCGCCATTGTGCAATCATATCGCCTGCCTCTCTTTGCTCTTATGTTTGAGAAGCACGAATTAAGGCCCTTCTTTGCTCCATACTAACGCGGCGCTGTTCTCGGGCGATTTCTCGCGATATACCGTTGCCTAATTGCATTTCGGGTCCGCTGGGAAAGATTAGATCTTCTAGGACGCGGCATTTTTATTAATAGTAATAGTGAAAATGCACTCGCACAAAACCACATAAAATAGTAATACTGAATGTGACACGAAATTGAAAAAATTTAGAGGAAATGTAATCAAACCGCTTGATTCGTCAACAGGAACACGGCCATCTATATCAATAATTACTTACAGATTTTGACAAAAAAATTGGACAGCTTCGAAATTAAAGTACCTTTAGGGAAAATAGCGCAACGCTGTCGAACGGGATAAAAAGTATCCTATAGCCATCTCCTGGCTCTAAGCTACCTCCCTACCAATTTTCAGCCAAATCTGTTCTGCCGTTCTTGAGTTATAAGTGGTGTAACTAACACGACTTTCTTTTATATATATAGATTTGTAATAAATTTTAGCATGTGTCCTGCACTGAACTCTTTTCTTCTTTAAATAATATCCTTGCTTACAGTGAGTCGCCAGATCTTATACACTGTGTAGTGATTTCCCAATCCTTTCAAGTTTACTTATACCTAGACTTTAAAATAATTAATTTTTCAGTTTCCCGTAACACTCTCTATCATAGTTTCAATAATATCACTGACCACACATGACTGAATTGGGGCATAGCTGGCCGGACTGTCAAATAACCACCGGTCGGTGGGGTCGGTGATATTTATTTTATTTATTTATTTTTTAAGATATTGACAAATTACAAATTAAAATTACAAATTAAATAAATTATTACAAATTATATAAATTATAGTCTTATTTATAAGTGGAAATTTAAGGTTTACAGGCTCAATCATGGATGCTATTAGTTATACCGCGAAGATGACCTGTAAGCAATGATTTTATTAAGGGAAGAGAGAGATAAGATAAATGTTGTTCTGTTAAAGCTATATATATGATATATGTATATATTTATTGTTTACTTTTAAGTTGACTCCAGTAAGGTCAATATCTTAAAAAAAAATAAATTAATAAATAAATACTTAACACGCTTGATTTCCATCGACTTGATCAGTGCCCATAGTTTGAGCCATTTATAAATAATATATAATATAGTTGGATTAAAGAGATTGCATGTGGTCATCAGCTCTGTGTTGAGCAGACAGTGTAGAAGTACAAGTTGCATATGTGAAATGTCTTTGGAATATTACGTTTGCTGACAGTTGACATAAACTTTGTTACCCAAATACTGCCTTAAACTAATGCAAAGATATAGCCGTTGCCATGTCTTAAAGTTACGTAGGATCAGCTCAGCTCAACCAAAAACTCGCACAAGCAAATAATATTAAAGCTAAGATTCGAAAACAAAATTTAATTTCTGATTGCTTAAAAACATTTTGCTGTTGCGTCAAAGCATTCGACGTGCAGATATTTACTACGCAAACTGGAGATATTCGAAAGCTGTCATATGCGTATTTATTCGAGTTTGGCAGAAATTCCTTTATCACATATAAATTGACGTGTTTCCAGTTGTTTGTTGCAGGCCAAGTTATTGTGTCTGCTGGCTGTCAGGGCCAACTAGAGTGCAGGTCTTAAGGGCAACGCTCACAGGCTAGTTGATCTTTTATTTAAACTGCAGAGGTGCTTAAATATTAAAGAGCCTGTCTTCGCCATGCTTCGCAGGCTGCCCAGAATGAATAGCTTACCTTGTGGAAATCGTGTCAAGCGAGTCGACTTCTTCCTTTCAATGCAAAGTGTCACACAAAAGACATTAAATTTAATTAGCTGACATAGATTTGCAGCACTGAATTGGAATGCAAAGCTGAATTTGAATCTTGGGCTGGTGTTGACTCTGCTTGTGCAGCTGTGACTGGGAGAGCGACAGCGACAGGGAGTCAGGCTGTGGTCTAGCATTTGCATCAAAGTGAACAGCAAGGTAAGCACGAAAATCATTCGAGTTGACATTTTTAATGGAGGCGGATGGGGGCAGGATGGAGCCGAGGAAGAGTCTGTGCCAGTTCACAAAAAGTCTGGACGGGGCCTGTCGAGCTGAGTGCATGCATTTTCATGACTTATGCAACTTTTGACGACAGGTGCATGTCTGTCTACCTATATATATATATAAAGTGTGAGTGTGTGTGCTCGTGTTAAATCAACTGTCACTTCCTGTCGACAAACTTCGTCCTGCCAGGCAGCTGGGCAAGTCGGGTCGGGCTACCCAGAGGCGGTCGTTGGAGGGCCACTTCGAGTTATGATAGCTGCATGCATTTCAACAATTTACTTAACTGTTAACTGCTCTCAAAATTACGAAAGAATCTGAGAATCGACAGCGCCCAGAATAACGAGCTGGAAACGCCCTATAAATACTAATATGAATGTGCGGCAAACTCAGAAGTTTGCCATTAAAACACCTGCATAAGCACCTTGATATGATGCCATCCGCTCTCGAAACGGACCAGGCCCAGGCAGCTGCATATAAAGAAGAGAATTATTTCAAATACGTTTCATCCTCTTTTGATGCTGCAATTTGTTGCACTTTAAGCCGTTGTCTGATTATTTGCTTTTATTTTTTTTATCTTTTGCGCACGCGTCCAACTGTAGTTAATTAATTTTTTGATTAACACAAAATTGAGCTGACGCCTCTGCTGAGCGTCATTTATGGCATGAAATTAACGCCATTAAAAATCACTGCATACTAATTAACTGCAGCTGAAACTGCGACGGCAACTGCAACTGCTGCATTTTTTCTTCTTTTAATTTCTGTATCAATAAAAATGTGTAAAATCAACCTATCCAAATGACAAATGCCACGTGGAAAACATAAATACCATTCATTAGCAAATGAACTTACTGCGAGAGCAAGTATTAAATTGACAATTGAAACCTACATTAATATAATTTTCGGTTTTTTTTAGCGGGTTGCGTTTGTTTGCAGTCAACTCTATAGGATAATCAGCAGATTATGTTAGATTTACATTAACATTTACATTTTATATTAAGTGTAGTAGAGGTAGACTAAGGTGTAGGGGTTAGGGGTTCAGTCTAGTGGTGTGATCTGCTTAAGCGGCAGGTGACAACAGATTTACTTGCATAGCTATGTTAAAAGTGACGTCAGAAATTGCGTATTGTTTGAAATCTGATAGAATGATGAATATAATGATAATGTAATAAATGAGATTCAATAACATAACGCGTGATCGAACAGTAACTCCTAGGAAAACCATCTGAATTAGATCATATAAATTTAAGTAAGCTTAAAGAATGGAATGTATGAGATCTTCGAGTGTGTAATACCCACATTGCCGTCCAAGTGCAGTTAGCAGAACGCGTTGTGTTGTTTGTATGCATGCATAAAAGAAGTGTAAAATGATTGGAATATTAGCTCTTGGCAGGGCTCAGGGTATCTCCAAGTCGTGCAGTCTCGACTAGAGCACTCTCAATTGTGTTTTTTTTTTTTTTTTATTTATTCAGTATGAACCTAGAGATGAACACATTACGAATCTCAAAGTACCAAAAACTATGCTATACATAAATATTCATTGTAATAATAATATATAAAAACAAGTAAGAAAGTAGCCTTGGGGCGAGACCTAAAGCGTGATACTCGTTTCCAACAGGGGCATCTGGTATTTTAAATTTAATAATTTATCTCAAATTTTGCATTTATGTAGATTCATGTGAATTTTATGCAATTTCAATTTTTGCAAATATAACTATGTGAATGAATTAGCATTTTTATAAAATGTAAAAAATTCAAGAGAATCATATGATGAAAGTTTCATCAAGTTCCGTTAAGTCAGTCGCAATCTATTAAACAAAACGTTTGGCCAATTATGACACGCACGCGTTAAGCTGCGACAGCAAAATATATTTACATTTACACATATGTACATACATTAAAACGTGCAAGCGTGTTTGCTTATGCACGGACACAAATAAATTCAGCGCCATTCATTCTAGCATATTCTTCAACCAAAATTGTTATTGAGTTGTGCTTGCATTTTCAGCCGCTTCTTTAGTTTTGTATTTGTCAAATATCGCCCTTTATACGCATACATTCAAACCGACCGTTTTTGTATGTACACATATAAATACATACGTTCATATGCGCGCATTTCAGCTTTTTCTAAGAATCACAATTGCGATTGATTTATGTTTATATTGTGTTTGCATTAACAGCAGCTTCTATAGTTTTGTATTTGTCAAAAGTCGCCCTTGTAGTGAAGTAGTTTCGGATTTGCCAACAGGCAATGCAAAACTGATGTGGCGCAGCAGGTAGATGAAAGGCGTGTAAGCAAAAGGGTCCGCGTTCGAGACGCGGCGGCGACGGCATGAAAATAGTTGCGCAGCTGTTCGTGCCTACATACATACATACATGATGGGTCCTATCGTAAATTTTTTTGTGTGGAATAATTTTGTACGGACTAAGTCGATATTTGTGTAATCGATATTTGATATTTACATTTTTGTCACAAAAAGAAAATAACATAACTGACCTAGGCTATACGAAAAATGATAATTTTAGCATATAAATTATTTGCAGAACTTCAACATTAAATCGAATTAAATATATTTCTCATAAATGCCGTTTGTCGTCTTAGCAATTCTTATTAAGCTTATTTATATAAGTGGCACAGGCATATGAATTTTGCAGCTGGGCGTTACAAATCTTGCTGCCAATTTGCCACGCCCCCAGTAGGCGTAGACATATCATATTTGGCAAGTTCTTAGAAGGAGTTTAAGGTAACGTAACTGCAAAAATGTGAAAGTTACAGGGTATTTTTTCGATATACCACGCCCCCAAAGAGGCGTAAGATTTATTTTTGGGGAATCCATAGAGGAGGCCCCCAGTAACGCAAACATCCAATTTTGAACTAGCTCTAAAACTGTAGGAGCTATAAGCTTTTTGCGATTTGCCACGCCCCCTGAAGGCGTAGGTATGTCCGCCATATCTTTTTGATCTTGGGTTGCTTATCCGAGTATATATATCAAATTTCAAGTCTCTAGCATCAATAGTGCTCAAAATATAGCTGAATTTGTAAAATCACTCTATATTCAGATCCGATTTGTCACGCCCCCAGTGGGAGTAGACATCAAATCTTTTTATGAATCTTTATAGAATCGTAGCGTTAAGTTACGTGCCAAATTTCAGCATTCTAGCTTTAAAACTGTAGAAGCTACAGTTTTCCCGATTTTCCACGCCCCCGATGGGCGTAGATATATCCGCCATATCTTTTTGAGCTTGGGTGGTCAACGCAAGTATACATTCCAAATTTCAACTCTCTAGCTCTTCAACTAATATGATTTCTTGACTATGGGCGCAAGCATTTTCCGATTTGCCACGCCCCTAGTGGGCGTATCGGGAAAATCTTGACACTTTATAATTCGAGGGTATACACGAGTATATGTTCCAAATTTCAAGTCTCTAGCTTCAATAGCGTAGAAAAAAATTGCATTCATACGGACAGACGGACAGACGGACGGACAGCAAGACGGACATTTCACAAAACCAATATACTCTTTTTCCCTTTGGGAAACGAGTATAACAAGTAAGAAAACTCTAGTCGGAGGTGCCCGACTAGGAGATCCCCTGAGCCCCGTCCTATTTGCATTGTTTAATACGCTATATAGAATGTATGTAAATCAAAAATAAATAAATAATTAAATAAATAAACAAATCAACAAAAAAGAAGAAGAAAAACAAACATCACCGCACCTGGACTCGAACCTGCATCTATTTACTACATATGTAAAGTTAGAGCGCATCATCTCAACTAGCACAACCACCTCATGTTTATAGATTTAAAAAAAACAAGTAAGAGTGCTCTAGTCGAGACTGCTCGACTAGGGGATACCCTGAGCCCTGTGAAGAGCCAAATATCAAATCATTCTACGATTTTTTTATGCATACATACAATCAACACATACACACATACACATGCACGCACGCATAAGCGCGCGCTCTGCCAACTGCGCAGTTGACGCAGCGACTGCGCTTGGGCTGCAATGTGGGCATTACTATGGGAACTTAATTGTTTAATAACTTTTCTTAGTGATGGACTAAGTGCATCAAACTTTTACAACTTATTAATGGCATCCATATGTATGTATTTGCCAAAGCACAAGTCTCTAGTATTTGATTTGCGCTTTTTACAAATAGGGGGCTATTGGGGGCGAATGGGGCGTGGCATCCAAAATCTAAAGATTACGTAATCTCTGTATTCATTGCACGCAACTACACAGCAAATTTGAAATCTCTAGCCCAAACGATGTACCAACCACGCCTTAAAAACACTTTAAAATTATCGATAAATGCTCATAAAATCGAAATGGAATGAGTTATCGGAAAAATTTTATAAACTTGTGCAGCGTATGGTATTATCGAGTATTCACGTAAAATTTCAAGTCTCTACGTTGCGTACTTAAAAATATCTCGGCGTTCACACGGACGGACGGACGGACGGACGGACGGACGGACGGACGGACAGACGGACGGACGGACGGACGGACAGACGGACGGACGGACAGACGGACAGGGCTATATCGACTCGTCTTGTCGCGCTGATCAAGAATATATATACTTTATGGGGTGTGGCACGCCTCCTTCTGCCTGTTACATACATTTTCACAAAACCATTATACCCTGATTTCCCATTTTCAATGGGCTCAGGGTATAAAAATTAAAAAAGTTACGCTGTCGTCAGCGAGTTTCGAACCCGGGACCTTACCTTTCGTTTACGCGCCTTGCGTCTACCCACTACGCCACACCAGTATTGCGTAGCTTGTTGGCAAAACGCAAAGTAGTACTACAAGGGCGATATGTGACAAATACAAAACTAAAGAAGCAGATCAATCACAATTGTGATTCTTAGAATATGCTGAAATGCGCGCATATGAACGTGTGTACATACAAAAACGGTGTTCTGTTTCAATGTATGCGTGTAAAGGGCGATATATGACAAATACAAAGCTATAGAAGCGGCTGAAAATGCAAACAGAATTCAAACACAGATTTGGTTGAAGAATATGCTAGAACGAATGGCCTTGAATGTATTTGTGCACATGCATAGCAGAGGCGCTTGTATGTGTAAATGTTTTTTGCTGCGCGACGCTGCTTGCCACTTGCGTGTGATTATTGGCCGAGCGTTTTGTTTAATAAATCGGGACTGACTTAACGGAATTTGATGAAACTTTCAGCATATGATTCTATTGAATTTTTTACATTTTATAAAAATGCTAATTTATTCACATGTTTATAACTGCAACAGACTGTCAATGGGTGTTTAATGGCAGGGGGGTGGGTTAATTAGTAAAAAGAGCCGGTATCCAAAAAATAAAAAAATAGAAAATTCATAAAATTCACATGAATATATATGCAAAATTTGAGGGGTCTAGCTCTAAAGGTGTGGGAGATATAATTTTATAACCTGTTTTCGATAAGGTTTAAAATCGATAACAAAACAACAAAAATAGATCTCGTTTTTTGGTAATAAACTTGACTTGTGCGTGCTATCCACGGACCCAACAAAAAAAATTCAAGTCTCTAGCTTGTCTAGATGCTTCAATCGACGCGTTCAAACATACGGACAGACGGACGGACGGACGGACGGACAGGGCTAAATCGACTCAGCTCGTCGCCCTGATCAAGAATATATATACTTTGTGGGGTCTGACACGCCTCCTTCTGCCTGTTACATACGTTCTACTTAAGCGGCTTGAAACAGGTTATGTAGCATAACGTTGCTATGTATAGATCCTTCGCTATAAGATTAAGATGGATTAAAGAGTAGAGGCTCATTAGTGCTATTGATATTTCAGTGCAGCACTCTGCAGCCATAGCCAAAAGCAATTGATTGCCAGTTATGCAGCCCTCCTTGAGGTATGTGCTCTCACTTATGGATAATATGGGAATGGTGGCACTCCTGTGTAAATAATAGGCCTACCAAACCCACCTCTCACTGTAATACTATGCGTTCTCACTTATGGATGCATCAGGAACTAAAAACGCTCACAAAGCTGCACATAGAGCCAGGGGGAAGGGCCTCCATTTTAAAAGAGAAGTAGAATTATTTAACATAGCCGAAGTGTGTCACATTGCAATGCCAATAAGATTATCTATATACAGAGATATTCTCTATAATATGTAAACATAATTAAATAAACATTATTCAATGAGTGAGTTACTAATGTAAAGTGTATATTATAAATATTTACCGACCAAACTCGAGTTTATATTATAATAAATGAAGTTGAAGCACGTCCTCTATGCAATGCGGCCTCAATTCATTTGATGTTGTTGAACGCTGTGAATGTCGAAAGCTGAATGTTGATTGCCAAGGAATATGCTTTGTGGCAAGGTTTTTCCTTCTTCTTTTACTTCTTGTCTTTGACACGCGAATAGCAAACGAATGGAAAAAGAAATAAAATCAATTGACATCCGTCGAGCAAGTCAGCACAGCCAGGGGGAAGAGAAGTGTCCAGGAGTGTGGGTGTGGCAGGGGCGCTGATAATGTCTGCCGGTGCATTGACAACTGCAACAGCAACTGCAACAACAACTGGAACTGCAACTGCAACAGCTTCGTGTGTTCTCAGCGCTATTTGAATTAACTGACAGCGGAAACAGGTCGCGTCGCAGGTTCGTGTTGTTCTCTGTGCTGTGGTATGATGTGATGTGGTGTGGTGTGCTGTGTAAACCCCACTCGACTCTGGCCCCGCCTCGCGTCTTCCCGCTTCCTCCCCCCGCCAAGCGCTTGTTTACAAAATAAGCGAAAGCTGTGCCAATAAGCCTCAACGTCGCCTGCACTTAATTTATTTGCAACAAAACGTGGAGAAACCGAAACTTTTACGCAAGTGCAACTTTGCTTTACGTGTTTTTCTCATTCGTATCCGCATCTGTGTCCGCATCCGCATTCGCATTCACATTCGCATCACTTGGCTTGTTTTCAACACATTCAGCGAGAGCGCAGGCCACGCGCTTTTTGGCGACCGCAAACGCGAGAGAGACGGCGGCAAGTCTATCGAATTACATGAAAATGGAAAACGGGAAGCGGGAAATGGGAGATAGGAAATGGGAAATGGGAGGTTCAAAATGTGAAAGTATCGAAGACGCCTGATACTGGGGGACGCAAGTAATGCACAGCCGTCTGGTTTTTTATGCTCCGGCTGTGAAATTAAAGCATTTACATATTCCTCAGCAGCTCCGCAGCTCCATGGAGCAAACAGATCTGGAGCAGCATTGATTCAGCTGTGAGCAAACAAATTTGTGTAAAAAATATGCGAAGAGAATACTTGTAACATATGAGGGTCTGTCTGCACTCTCTCTCTCTCACACACTCTCTCTATCTCGCTCTTTCATCAGAAAGCCTTTCAGACATATTAAAAATAATTTTCAATTAGTATTCCGAAATGTTGATGGAAGACAAACGATTTACAATATTCATTTAGAACTTTTGGAAGTAATTTGAAATAGTTTCCAGCTTTTGTTTGCCACGCCCCTTACCCTGATATGCAATCAAATGAAATATGTCACGCGCACTCAGGACACTCAGATCCATTTATAAATTATATTTGCCGGCAGACGTAACAAGTGCGCAAGGAGCAAGGATTCTGCTCTAATTTTGCATATAAATTACAAGCAACAAATAATCAAATGCAAATATGTGCTCAAGATTCAATTTTTGTGCAATCAACACACTTAAACGCATCATCGCCAAATGCCATCAAGAGCAAACGACAACAGTTATAGAAAAAGACGGCGAGTGTCATAAAGTAAGAGGGAGAGAGAGTGGGTAAAAGCGAGTGGGTGGCTGAGATAGATTGCAGACGTTGAGTTGTAGCGGCGTGGCAGACATAGAGCAATGCTGTAAGAGTGTCTGAGTGTGTGTGTGTGTGTGTGTCTGTCTCCTGTCTGTGCATGTGTGTGTGTGTGTGTGCGTGGATGTTTCCTGTGTGCTTTACGCGCTGCAATCAAGTTTTAAATCGCGCCAACTGTCTGCCTGATGCTCGGCCGGCACGTATTAAAGCCTTGTTAGCCGATTGCAACAATAGTTGAAGTGACTTCGAGAACTGGGGAGATATGTGAGGTTTGGCAGCTTTTACTTTCAGCTCGTATCATTGGCATCTTCGAGCTGCCTGGCGAAATTAGCACTCGGAACGGACCCGAGTGAATTGAATAACTGATTTATGATCGCACTTAATGTGTAAATATGTAACCAGGAGCCCAGTCCCGTCTCTGAGCAGCTTGTTTGTTTATGCAGCGCACATAGGACAAAAGCGACAAGATTGCCAAAGACCAGAGGTAAGGGGAGTCCAAGGAGAAGCCTATTCCGTCTCTCTCTTGGCTGCCCAACTGAATTGACCAACATTTGCTTAAGCAGGCGTGTGAAAATTGACCATTAGCAATGCAATATATTCTCAATCTCAGTATGATATAACTTGTTGGTGTTTGTGTGAGTGTGTGAGTATGTTTGTCTGTGTGTATGTGTGTGGGGCTCTGATAATTGGTGTAAAGACCGCAGGCATTGACAAGGGACAAGCGCCAGAAATAGGCTCATTTATTGTCTCTCGCTCGCACGCACACAAACACACACAAACACACACACACACACATGCGTTTAATATGCAGCTGCATAACTTATGGCAGTGGGAGCCATTAATTTGAGTCTGCACACATGCAAGACACATGCAGCAAAGGGAACCAAAGGGCCAGCCAGGCAGACACAGGCAACAAACGTTGCATAGCCACAGGCGCACGAGCGTGACCAGAGCAAGCCGACTGCTAGGTGCAGAACCTGAGCTCACACACACACATACACGCACTCATTCACATATATTTATATATATACAAGTATATCTGGCACATATTTTATTTTAATTTGCTTGACAATGGCCGAAACGAAAACGAATGTTCGTTTGGTTTGTCGCTTGTTTTGGCATCTTCGGCGTCATTACGAGCGCTTCATTTGCCTTATTGAATCTGGCACACGTTTCACAATAGTTGACGCCATATATATAGCCGAGGAAATCACAATGGAAGCACAAAACAATATGCAAACAATTTTTACCTCGACATGACTGAAATACACAAAATGCCAAAGGGACGGCAAAGGCAAAGGAAACGCCAACAACAAACCAGCCGCACTTATGGTCACGTGCGTACTACATATATATAAATAAATATATATGTACATTTATATAATCATATATAAATTTCCTTAACGGCTCACAACTGACCAAACATGTCTGCAAAATGACAGGCAAACAATTTCACAGGTCCCAGCTTGGCTCGATTTATAGATATATATAGATATAGAGGGGCTTACCTCTGAACCGCCTCGTCATTCATTCCACGAATTGTTATTTAATGCAAGTATTTTGGCGCCAAATTCAAATACTGCCTGAGTAACAGTAGAATGAAACATATGGCAACGACGGACGCCCACAGCGCCACGCCCCGCTTCACAGCCAGCAGCTGCTTTGCATGTCAATTAGCTGCTCATTTCGTTTAGATTTTCATTCAGCTTTGCTTTTATTATTATTATTTATGGTATTAACTTGATCGACATTTTCCTCTTTTTAACGCACAAAAAGTTGTCTGTCACGGCATGAGTGTGCGTGTGTGTGGGTGCGAGCGTGCGTGTAAATGTAAGTGTGTGAGAGTCCAATGTGATTGATAGTGGCCCATGAAATGGTAGCGTAAAAGAGTTAAGGCCACCCCAAGTGGACAATGCAATTATAATTTAGTTTGAATATTTTCTAAGGGAACTACATCGAGAAGGGAACATCCTTTAAATGTGGTGTATTTTATACCTATTAGCTAAGACACAGCGCAATATAACATTTGAATCAAAGTATTAACATTTGCTATGCAGCAGCACTCACTGTTAAAAGACATCACTCATTTGTAAGCAGGGATGCCAAGTCAAAATTTGAAATTTAAGTAGCCAGGCTCCAAAATCTACGTATTTTTCCGTAGCACAATTTTTGTATTGTACTTCGTTGTTATTAAGTTATTGTGTCGTTTTAAAAAGCAAATTACATTGTTTAAACTATACATATTAATTTATGTTTTATTATTTTTTGCAATTTAGCGCTGCTAACCCATTGAAAACGACATTCGTAAACATATCGAAAACAGAATTTAGTGCTGCTAACCCAATATAAATCATATAATCTTTTTTATTAAATTCATAATATGTTGATATTACCCAAAAATTTTAGTTTTTAGGGTATTTTGCAATATTTGTTAAAAGTACGTAGTTTTAGTCTCATCACACGTTTAAAATACGGAGATCTATGTGAAAAGACGGTGGGTTGGCATCCCTGTTTGTAAGCGTCACTGTTATCTTCCGTTCGTTGTATTTGCAACAGTGAGGAGCACAGTTGTTCAGTGTGGAGCAGTCTGAGCACATTCGTCAAATGACCACTCGATTCGTCTAGTTTAGAACAGTGTTATAGTGTGTGTGGATTGTAAAAATGAAACTGGCATACAGTTAGCTACAGTGCATTCGTGAAGTTAGCACAGTTATTTCATTAGTCCAAACGCAGCTAAGACTCAAACCTAGTTCGCAGTACTAAAGGCGGGCTACCAGACCGTCAACATGAGAACATAGCCAAGTTCACAACCGTTTTATACGTTTAACATTTTTGACATTGAGTAACATGGCAAACAAAAGGTTGTCTTTGCTACATTAACAGCACTGCTAAAGGTATCCAAATGCCTTTTCTGAATATACGGAATGTAATATATTTATTTAAGTATATTTGATAAGGGATGTTTTAGTTTTATATCAATCAATTGTTCCACTTCCGATTCACTCTCTTTAACTGTTCAGCATTGAATTAAGGAAACAAAAGCGGATGCTCCTTCGGTTAAATCCACTTAAGAAGTTAAATTTGTGTTTGCCTTCCGTGGGATGCCTGTGGCTCGTCTGAAGTTTTGTTAGCTGCTCCATAACATCCGTCAACATTTGCTGAGCAATGTTCGCCCTGCGCCTGAGCCTCTCCAGGCCCAGGTTGCCCATGTCCTCCACATCCACGAGGCGCGCGCCGGGCTGCAGCCCACTGCATCCGCTGCAGGCCTTCGGCGGCTCCCGCGCCTTCGCCTGCTCGCCTGGCCTCCTGCTAGCCGGCGACATTTCTGCTCTTGCTCCCGCTGCTTTACACGCGACACTGATAACAATTGAATTTACGTAGTCGCTGCGGCGGCTGCTGCTGCTGCTGTTGCCTCACTTGATACACAAATCATTCTGTTGGCAGCTCCAGAGCTTTAATGGCCAGCGGGTAAACGTTCAGGCAGCACGTTGACTGCCTTTTGCCCGCTCCACGCCCCGCGCTGCACCACGTATTATTCCGTGTTGACTCGTTAAACATTGCCGACGTTAAGCAGCCGCTGGCGCTGGCTACGTTTGCTAACGAAATAAACGTTTAGACTGAGCACTCCTCGGAATCTTAGTGCAAATGGAGAGTTTGCCCAACTAGCAGAAACCCTGGATTATGGCTACATAAACAAAAATACACCTTGTCTATAAAATGACTGAGTCTATTGCAAACATGTGTTAAGGCTGGACGGAGGCGCACAAACCCCCATTAACTACTACCTTCTAAATCATCATGAGATTTTCTGTGAAATTTCAAAAATATATTAATTAATTCAAATATTTTCTGATTCTCTATAGGAATCAGTAATAATACTTGGAAACTAGACACACCAAATAACAATATATATTATTAATATAATAATATTTATTATAATATATAGTCCACACACCAACAAATTTATAGATAACTTATCTAATCTACGCATTATGCTGCAAAAATGCAGTTGAAAAATAAATATTGTGAGATATTAGAAAAAAAGTTCAGTAGATTGCAAAAGTACAGTTAGAGAATATATATAAATTGTTAAGCTTCTAGATATTGCTGTAGAATGAATCAGCTCGTTAGTTCATAACAAGTAGACATTTATGTTATACCCTTTGAAGATGGAAATTCAGGGTATATGGATTTTGTGACTATATATGTATATATATATATGTATATTCTTAAATGAGACGATAATCTGAGTTAATTTAGTCATGAGAATATATTTACTAAACTGTTGCCAACTAGGAGATATGTGGAGCTACGCGACAATACTGGAAAATAACTAATTCAGTAGTCTGCTCATGCTGAAAGCTTCTTCTACTCATTAACGATCTTAACGAAGTATATTGGTTTTGCACTATGTTCGTATTATTGGAGAATTGCAATTTTAAACATATACTCGTAGTTAAAATTTATAATATTTTAAAATTTATATTTATTAATTGCGATTATTTTATTAAAATAAATTTTTTAACATTTTTTCTAAGAACTTTCAACACAGAGATTACCTTTTTTAGCATAACTCGAATACTTTAAGACTTAGAGACTTTGAGAGACTTATTGTGTAGGTCCCTGTAATAAATGCACAAGTTTTTTTTTAAATTTTGGATTTCACCCATATCCGACTTACTCCCCCAGGATTAAAAAAATAGATAAATATTATAGAATGATTAGAATATTAAATCTGCTTTAAAGGGATCCCCGTTTCCCATTCAAATTCCATTAAAAAAAGAAAAAGATTTTTGATTATTTAATTTTTATGCTCTTTAATGGTTTGTTTTTGTTTTTACATTAATAGTTTTGTATTTTGTAGTTTTTTTTTGTTTTCGTTTTTTTTATAATTTATATTTTTTATTTTTTTTTTTTGTTTTGTGCTAATTATATTGTTAAA